>CM040839.1:2545000-2787500 GCA_022828995.1 Vimba vimba
GAGCACTAAATGATATTCAAAGTCACATTACACGCTTTTAACATTAAATAAAGCACATAAACAACACCTGAGATTATCATCGCCACACTTTGTGTTTGTTGTTCCAGCGCGACGTCGCAGAAAAATAGAAACAGTTTCTCAAATAGAGTCATCGCTTGTCGCCGTCACCGTCGTGGCTCGTTAGGACAAACACTCTGATTAACATGGAAAACTGCCTTTTATCGCGCGTCGCGTCTTCATGTGTAGTTAGGACATGGTGTTACACCTGTATTTAGCGCCGTCCACATCGACCAAAACACATCCTAATACCAGGTGTAAACAGGGCCTAAATGGAGAATGTCAGTTTGCAGTAATTTGTGGAGTATATTTAGTCTCACCATCCGCCGAGACGCACGTCATGAAAAGAACAGATGGCTTTCTGAGGGGGAGGGAAGGTTAAAGTTTTGCACATGAATTAAAAATAATGATGTGCACGGATAAATCATTTACAAGAAACACCGTTATATTCTGTAATGGTAAATTTTGATGTGATGGTGACTTTAGTATTTATTGTTCAAATCATGAACTGTGGGTATGAGCAATAGTAGTGATACTTGCATTAGCAAATTCCACTAATGAATCCGTGAGAACAGAGAAATCCCCTGAGCTATGAAAGAGCAATAGACTTTATGAATCACGAGTTATGACCTTGGACGGGTGCAGGGGTGAACATGCGTTCTGCTTTTGTGGATTCACAGTGTCATGCTCTACTGAGATGTGTAAAAGGATTGAGAGCTTTAGCAAATCTTTCTCTTGGTTCACACACACATTTCACTGACCGTTACGACTCTGTTAATTTCAGTGCTTTACAGGAGCTGTATTTCACTCTTTTGTAGTATTTTCCATTACACGCTTCGAATTAAAGTTGTCTTGTGATCTCTGTATTGATTGGTTACCATCTTTATACTGTTCTGTTATTGGCTGCTCAATACCGCATAGCTAATGATGTGTAAATGTGAGTTGTTGTCTATAAACTTTTACCTCGCTAGCAAAACTTTTATGTCCCCTAGAATATTTTGTTGTATGAATATCTGAACATGCAGTCAAAATCAAAAGAAAGAACAAACCCTCTGCTTTTAAACAAACAAGCAAAAAACAATAACATTTAATTCTAGTATCATGCATTTTTTATCAACACTTAAATGTAAGTTCATTTTAAAGAAAAAGCTGAGAAAATCACGTTTTTGTCGAAGACTACGTCCGAATCGGACACAAAACACAAATGCAGTCGATCGAGGCCATCAACAGCTCAAAGCTTCAGTCGTTTCCTCTTCATGGGTTCAACATTTCATTCAGTAACATCAGGCAGTTTTGATTTATATGCTGTTTAAAGTTTTATAATCGTGTTATTTTTCATGTGCGTCAGCAATGCTTCTATCGCTTGTTTTTGCTTCTTCTTCACCTGTCTTTAAGAAGATGTGCAATAGCGCCCCCTACCGTATAACAGTGAAAACATGGATTGCCGGAAAATTCTGTCAAAGTCTCCCTGTAGTCAATCATTTTATCCCTTAAAACTCATTTTTGATCTCCAAAATTACATATTTAAGCGTTTTTTTCTTTGAAAATAATGTCTTCATGCCTTAAAATAGCTTGCATGTAACTCGACACCCTTGCCTCATTTAGTATACGCGGTTCTATGAATATGCAAATGAGCCCCGCCTCCACTCACTCACTCAGCTCAGAGATCCACTGGTTGACGATCACACGTTGATCTGATTGGTTACAAGGTAGTTTGTGACGTCAGAAACACCAGCGATTTCAAAGTGTGTTTTTGAGACTGTCTTTGGTTCACTGCAGTTTTAAGGAGAAAATACTCAGCAATGGAGTCGACTTATGAATTTACACATGGTTTGCCTTAAAGCATATTAAAAACACCACATAGACATATAAACAACATTAGAAGCTTTAATTACACCACAGGGGGACTTTAATAGCAGGGATTGAGTTAACGTGGTTATAGTTGCAGCATCAATTAATGACCCATCTTTTGCATGCTTTTTTCGTAAACAGTCTGGATGGACTGAGAAAGTATAGCATTGCATTCATAAATATTAATGTGTCTACACATACGAATCCTGTTTTCCATGCTATACCCCCTTTAAAACACTTAAACTCTCAAGGGTTATAATATATGCTGAGGTTTCTAAATGAATCATGAATTTCGCATTAGTAAAGAGTTTTATTCATGGCACTAATCCATCAGGCCCCAAAGAAAACTTATTACAGTATGTAGTTCATATTTAAATGGTTGGTGATTGTTTAAGCTATCATTACGAGCACAGAAATAACAGTTGTACAGTGATATTGACAGGAGAAATGTTTGTTGTGGAGCTTTATCAGAATAGCTGGAGATCACTCCGCTCTGTTACACTGGCTTATTTTATGCTATTAACATGTTAATGAGAGTTTGCAGGATCGCTGAAGGGTGGTACGGTATCTCTCATTCCAGCTGACACTCAGGCTTCTTTAGTTTACGTCGCCTGACTCGCCTCACATGTCTAAAAATATAACCCGACTGGGAAGGCTTAGACGAAGATATTGCTTCAAACACAGAACCAACAAACCTGCCGACGGCACTTGTTGTAGTCATCTCTCCGAAGGTTTGACTGGGATTACAGTTGTGCTTTCTGGGACATATGGTGTTCAGTATCGAGAGCGACGCTTCCGTCTGTAACTCACTGAGTTTCAGAGACAATCCTGAGCTAATGGAGAAAGACTCAAGTGTGCTTTCTGTCTGACATGGAGGTTGATCTTCAGGTTGATCGTTCTGAAGAAAAAGCACTGCATTCTCATTTGCCAGAAATGTTTGTTTCTATAGAACGATGGTGGAAATGGATGCAGAACAAACCCCTAGTGTAAGAATTTAACTACCAAATGAAACGTTTGTGACATGAATGAATCCTCAGATCATGAGTTGTGATGTTTCATCATGATTTGATCTGACATTTATTCTCTTATAATATTTGCTGATTCCTCAAAACATGCTGCGATACGGTTTGATTAAATCCAGGAGCATGTGATCGATATATTTCGATATTAGATTACACTTAATTTTGATAGTTCACTTCAGACATCCTACTTACTGTACGTAACTTTGCAACTATATGTCATCTAACTCTCATTAGAGTATAAACTAAATAATGAAAGAAAAAAAAGTCGTTCATGAGATCATCAGTCGTCAGATTGTCTTCAACAATCAAGAACGTCTTTCAGTATTTTGCGCTCTCTAAAATGTGCAAATCTAGTATCCGCACTCGGACACACACACAACAAAATGTGTCTAACATTATAGTGTCAAAATAAATGTGCCTCTTTAAAATATATATGATGCATTGATACTCTTCAGTCATTAGTCATTTGATTTTTATGAATAAATATTTATCAGTGTATGTATGTGATCAGATGCACCATTTTCACCCGCTGGTCGATAAAACTGGAGAAAAAATCCCACATATTTACGAGCCACCAGACCATAATATGTTGAGGGCGGACTCTTCTGACTAGGACTGGTAAGAAACCACCTAACAACACAGAACACCTTAGCAACCAAATAGCAATCATCCACAACACCTTATAGGATCAAATCTAGTTTTTCTTGCTATGTAAATATCTACTGCATTAATCATACTGGGCTAAATTTATACAGATGCAAGCCGGTTTGTGACATAGTTCTGTCATTAAATATCTCCCTTTGCTTTTGTATTTGTTTAAGAAGGAAATCTCAGTATTTCACAGCGATCTGCAAAGCCATTATTGTTTTCTTTTATATTTCACCTTTAAATTGGTTATTTGTTCTGGCCATTGCTATTTTAGTTTTATTATAGTTTAAAAAATATTTTATAATAAAAAACTATTAAAAAAATTATTTAACAATTATAATGTTTATTAATATTTTGAATTTGCTTTTATTTTTATATTTTGAGTTTTTAATTTTTAGAAATTTAGTTATGTGCTTTTGTCATTTTATTATTATTATTATTATTATTATTATTATTATTATTTTTAATATTGCTATTTAGGGTTTATTTCAGTTTTAGGTTCATTTTTTATTTATTTCCAGTTGTGACCTTTCTAATTTTTGTTTAGTTAAAATTTCTCAACTAGCCTAATATTTATATTTTATTTTATTTCACCTTAATTTCAATTAACATTTAATAGTTTTAGTTAATGATAATAACCCTGTTACAAACTGTTTTTATCATTTTTACTGCTTGGAGATAATGTTTTTAGGGCAAAACATTTTGGTTTCTGTCGAGCAGGAGCTCTGAATGATAAAACATCTTAATGGTCACACACAAGCCCTATTCAGACGGGCCTAATTTAACATGGAGAGGTGGGGTAAAGTAATAATTACCAGAGCTTCTCAGTGATTTTAGTCCCGTCCGAATGTGCATCTCAGTGATCATGTCGGACAATGTCAGTGAATATTACGGCGACTTTTACCTTCAGTAAAAAGGTCCAGAAAAATGACCTCAGGTGATACTAATCCCGTGTGAATAGACCCGCTATAAAAATGTACGTAAATATTCCATCATTTCCTGTTTAAAAGTAGTTTTCCGCGTTTTTTCAAGTATGGAGACGCTTGAAGAAGCATCAGTTGCGTTCTAGACGCTGGGACGAGCCTGTGGCAAAACTCAAGTGTTTCACACACACCATTCAGATCAGAAAGAAGATCGAACGCACTTGTTAGAGGCACGAAACATCTTTTAGCGTTAGCTAAGTGCCTATTACCAACACAATCCAATCTGAAGTTAATTAATACATCATTCGACCGGACATAACTGTTTTATATATATATATATATATATAAATATAGGTTATATGTGTTTGTGCACGTGATATCAGGAAGCAGCGTAACACACACATGACGACAGGAGTGACGGCGTGTGCAAATCGAGTTACTCTCCCACTTCTGCTGGTTTTACTGAGATATTTTATCCCGTGCGAATTGGCCATTAATATTACAGACATCCTGTGGTAAAATGACATTACTCCATCTACCCTTGTAAAGTTAATCCCGTCCGAATAGGGCTATAGACGGCAAAGCAACACATTTGCATAATTGGATTCCACTTTAACATCATAACATGCTAATTTTGAAGCGCGAGTAAACAACGTCAGAACACGATTCTCAAACTTATTGTGATGCATTCATTTGTGGGGAAGTTGATCCAGCCTGTGATTCTGATTGATTTTTAAAGGTAAACTACACACGCATCAAAGCTTCCTCAGAAAATATGATGGGGCCCTTAATTGCAATTCAAGTGGGAATCTATAAGTCAGAAGCGACATGGACACCGATCAACTGCGGAGAGGAAGAGCTGGAGGTGATTTGTCTTCTGTCAGACGATGTTCTCCGGCTCCGCATTTGATGTAGATATCGAACCGAGTCAAGTGTGTGCGGGTTCAAGTAGTTTTCCTCTACAGCTGAGGACCCTTCTGCCCCCTCCCTCTCGGTTATTAACGTCTACATCATGGATGTGTTTCAGAGAATGAGATTCCCAAGGGAAAATACAGACTTGAATCGATGATCCTTGAATAACACGGACCGAACATCAGTCATCACACCCAAACACACATGATCTATTATTAATGGTGCTCATGTCAGACAGATGATAACATTGTTAATCTTCCGTGAGTAACATCTGTATTATCTGGTGAAGCAATTAAAGTCAACATGAAATACTTTTTCTAATACACATTCCTGGTTTTATTGTGCAGGATTTATTGGTTAATTTCCCAAAGCAAAATAAATTCTGGATAAATTGAGAATCAAATTTTTTTCTTTCAAATAGAGATAATAATTCTCCCATGATTCTGAATAGATGAGGTTCTGACAAAATGTTAATTTCTGCTGTCTATTAATTATTTTTTTATTTTATTAATTTGAATTAATTTGTTTAAAAAAATCAGTTTGAGTGAATGATTCAATGACTCACTCATAGGCCGCATTTATACTGCAGGTCTTGATGCCCAAGTCCGATTCGTTGACTATATATATGTATTTTTTTTTGACGACCATCTTACATCTTCTTTTAAAAGTGATCCGTATCCGATATCTGCATTTACACTATACACTTGGTGAAACAACCAAAGGTAGATGTACTGACCCGGAAAAGGAAGTAAAAATGGTGTAATTTGCAATGAACGCAGATTAAATGATAATACAATATGATAATATTGCTTTCTGTACCATCATTAAAGGTCAGCAAAACAAAAGAGGAGAGCGCTTGTGTCAGCCTTAGTCATGTGATCACGATTGGTGTCCATATCATTCACCATGTCACTTTTTCAATGGCGTAAGACTCGCTTTGATTTATTTCCACATATAGGCCTGAAACCGATCTGAGAATATCAGAATCCATGTGCTTTTTTTCTGCTTACACGTTCATGGATCATATCCGATTTGTCACATGGGAGGAAAAAATCGGTTTTGGGTCGCTTGAACCATATAATGTAAATGCGGCCAATAAGACACTTGCTTCTTTACTGAATGAATCAGCGTTTTTGAACAAATCTCAGATTCAATGGCAAATACATTTTATAACAGTCACTTGTCGCCACTTGTACTTGTCAAAGGTTTAATAGACATTTACAGTCGTTGTCATGTACAGTATGTGTTCAAATCGAGATCATGATCTTTAATGATTAATCATGCAGCTCTACATTCTGCTAACTATAAGCAATCGAGTATTAGTCGACTGTCTGCTTAATATCTGCTAACACTTTATTTTGATAAATAAAGACATTTATTTATTTATTTATTTATTTATTTATTAACAGACATTCTACGGACTATAAGTAACTTTGCAACTACAGTACCAGTCAAAAGTTTGGAAACAGTACTATTTTTAATGCTTTTGCAAGAAGTCTCTTATGCTCATCACGCCTGCAGTTAAAAAAAAACAAAAACAAAAAACAGTAATATTATGAAATATTATTACAATTAAAATAATGGTTCTCTTTTTTAATATACTTTAAAATGTAATTTATTTTTGTGATGCAAAGGTGAATTTTCATCAGCAAGTACTCCAGTCTTTGGTGTCTTATGATCCTTCAGAAATCATTCTAATATGCTGATTTGATACTCAGTTATTATCAATGATGGAAACAGTTGTGCTGTTTAATATATTTTTTTGGAATACTTTTTTCAGGATTCATTGAGTAAAACGTTAACAGCATTTATTCATAAAAACAGCATTTATTCAAAATAAAAACATTTCTAACAATATAAATCGTTACCATCACCTTTTATCAATTTAACGCATCCTTGTTGAATTAAAGTACTAATTTCTTTAAAAAAAAATAGTTATTGTTCCCAAACTTTTGAACAGTAGTGTATATTGTTACAAAAGATTTCTATTCTAAATAAATACAGTTCTTTTTAACTTTTTATTCATCAAATAATCCTGAAAAAAGTATCTCAGGTTATAAAAAAATATTAAGCAGCACAACTGTTTCCAACATTGATCATAAATCATCATATTAGAATGATTTCTGAAGGATCATAAGACACCAAAGACTGGAGTACTTGCTGATGAAAATTCAGCTTTGCATCACAAAAATAAATTACATTTTAAAGTATATTAAAAAAGAGAACCATTATTTTAAATTGTAATAATATTTCATAATATTGCTTTTTTTTTTTTTTTTTTTTAACTGCAGGCTTGATGAGCATAAGAGACTTCTTTCAAAAACATTAAAAATAGTAGTGTTTCCAAACTTTTGACTGGTACTGTACATGTCAACTTATTCTACCAACCATAACCCTAACCTGAGGGTTAGTGGACATGTAGTTGCAAAGTTACTTATAGTTAGTAGTATGTCTAAAGTTTGACACTGAAATAAAGTGTAACCACATGTTATCTTTGAAAGTAATGAAAGTGCCTCCTTCAAGAAAATTAACTGATGCGTCTCTACAGAGTCAGTCAAGGCGTCTAGGAGAAGGTTAAGACTTAGCAAAAGCCAAAAAGATAACTCATGCCGTCTGATCTGCGAGATTAATCTTGTAAATGGCTTCTCGGTTATAAACAGGAACAGCCGTTGAGCGGTGAACAACAGTCCTGCGCTGATCCGATCTCTCCTGTAACTCCCAGGATTCCTCGACTGACAGATGAGTGATGAAACTGCTGATTTATTCTCTGAACCCTGTAATACTTCACACACTGGATTGGATGTTTTTTCACTTTCTGAAACATTGACATCCAGTAAGAGATGAATAACAGTCAGGGATAGGGCCGCGTGTGTCTGCTCTGCGAAGGACGGCCGGGATAATGGCGTAAATTGTGTATATACACACAAAATTAGATAAATATCTGTACAAAACGGTAATCTGCCTTGCAGAGTAAGTCAAGTAAGAGCGTTTGAAATGAAGAAAACAGTCTCTCTGAGTGACTTGACTACTGGCTCTTTTAATATACAGTCGATGAGTGTAAAGGAAAGTCGCTGCTGTGAACAGACATGAATATTTTAGCTCATCCTCCAGTGACGAAGAGACCCGTGTTCCTACACCGCAAGCCAATGCAGGAGCTTTAACATTTGCAGAGAGCCACGGTACACCTATGATTAATTTACCATCTGGGCCACGGAAGATTCATGTCTTTTAATGCAAGAAAAAGCATTTTATACGCTGGCCAACTTAACATGGCAAAAAACATTAAAAAATTTTTTTAATGGTAGTGTATACATATTTACTGTACATATACACATTCTGTACTAAAAATTACTTTTGCATGAGATAATATTTAGAACAATAATCTGAAAAATTAGCTCATGCAAACGTAATATTTAGTACAGAATGTGTATATATGTAAATATATATGTATACATATTTATACTGTAAATATGTATACACTACCATTCAAAAGTTTTTTAAATGTTTTTTAAAGAAGTCTCTTCTGCTCACCAAGGCTGGGTTTATTTGATCAAAAATACAGTAAAAATTGTGAAGAAATATTCAAATGCTAAATAAGCTGTTTTCTATGTGAATATATAGAAAAGTGTAATTTATTCCTGTGATCAAAGCTGAATTTTCAGCATTACTCCTGTCTTCAGTGTCACATGATCCTTCAGAAATCACTCTAATATGATGATTTGCTGCTCAAGAAACATTTATGATTATTATCAGTGTTGAAAACAGTGTTGCGTCATATTTCAGTGGAAACCGATGCATTTCATAATTCCTTGATAACCAGAAAGTTAAAAAAGAGCAGCATTTACTTGAAATAGAAATCGTTTGTAACATTATAATTTATGCCTTTACTGACACGTTTGATCAAATTAATGCATCTTTACTAAATATATAAAAAAAAAATTCTTAATTTTTTTTTACTGGCCCCAACTTTTGAACAGTAGGCTAGTGTACAGTATATAAACACACAGTTTACATGTTAAATCAGTAACTCATAAGAAACCACTCAAATACATGGCCTCTCATGGCTTATTGCTTTGAGCATGATGGCTAGCTAATCTTTGATAATCAATAATAATTTTTTATATTATTCCACCAAGTAAAATAGTTAAATGTCTTATATTGCATTACTATAGAATTTATTTGATGAATGTATATTGAGTATTTTACAGCTCTGAACTAGGGCTGTGAAACGATTAATTGCGATTAATAAAATAAAAATAATTTACATAATATATGTGTGTGTGTACTGTATAACTATTTTGTATACAGTATATAAAAACACACATGCATGTATATATTTGCATGTATACACTGTGTGTGTGTATATATATATATATATATATATATATACATACAGTATAACTGTTATATAGGCTATAAAGATAAATATTTTATATATAAATAACAATTTTTTCTTAAATGCATACATGCATGTATGTGTATTTATATATATATATATACACAAAATAATTATACACAATACACACATATATGATGTAAACAAGCTTATTTTGGATGCGATTAATTGTTTCACAGCCCTACTCTGAACATGACGGATCCAGTCAGATCTGTTTTTATAAACGTCTATACGTTTTCAGTATCTCTTAAGCATTGATTCATGTTCCATTGTCCAGAGAAAGATGTTCACACCGATCAAGCCTACACCAAACCGATAACCTCCGCCCCCTTTCCCAGAATACATCTGCCAAATAGTTGAAATTAGCCTCACATTCCCCTTCCTCTGTTGTCTAGCTGAACAAAGTGCTGCCGTTCCTCCGTGAGCCGCAGGTAAAGGGTTCACTCCTTTGTTCCACCGCCATTCAAACCATCGCTGTGATCTGCATCTCCACAGTCGCTTCCAAAGACTATTTTAAACCCCCTATCTCCCACCCGCCCCTCCGGATCCGACTCCGACTCTATAATAACCCCGCACATCATCTTATTGTGTTTCTGCAATTTTCATGATATTGTGCTGTCTCCAGATAGCCAACCAGCCGCTAATTCCATCCCTCGTTTAGTCACATGGACGCATTTTATGTGCCTTCGGTGTGAGATGATGCTCTGACTATAAATTAAGCCCTTGATGCTTTGTGCCGATGGCCGCGGCTTTCAACATGCCCACAGGCTTCAGCGGATGAGTCAAGCTACTCGTATAATAATGAAGAGTGCATTAGGGACTTATTGCAAAAAAGCGAAAATAGAGGGGAGCTTTAATTTGATAGATGTTTTCATACTTTTGGTTTACATGCGGACATGATTAATGCATTAAGTTATTGGTCCAATTAAAAGAGAGAGAGAGCTTAAAATATGAAGTCATATCAGCACTTTGGCTAAATTAACGATGGCATCTCTGTTCTACAGAAATCTTTGTAAGTTGAAGCTTGGGAAATGCAAACACACCGAGGCTTCGTTACCTTTCCTCTGACAGCATGCTTTCCATCTCGTGCCGGCACAGTTCAATAGTCCCTATGGGATTCTGCACACATATTGGTTCCCTTCATTGGGAAAAAGTGCTAGCAATGTGAACACAGCCTATTTGGTGATTCTCCAGAGATGTTTGTGGGCGTCAGAGAGTATACCTGGGGAATTAAGAGTATTGTATTGTGTGTGAATATTGTATTTCCTTTGTTCCCTTTTCCGTCAGTCATCTGTCTTCTTGGTCCCCCTCATAGATCGCTTCTTAAGAATTCGATTTAATTTATTCTGGAGAATTTGTGCTTACTTCTAGAGATAGTTCACCCGAAATTTTTAATTCTGTCATTATTTGTATGAATGTCTCACCCTGTATGAGTTTCTTTCTTCTGCTGAACACAACCTAGCATGTAATCAATGAAAAAATGTTGACTCAGTGTTGATGCGTCAACGCTAATTGCATTGAATTGATGTTACAAAGTGATGTTGCTTTAGTATCACTCTTGCACCCTCAGTTAATGGCCAAGCAATGTTGAGATTTCAACCAAAAATCAACGGTAATATTGATTTAACAAATTATAATTAACAAAATTAACAAAAATAATCAATGGTAATATTGTTGAATCAACGTTACACTATGATGCTGGATCTACATCACTGCTGTTGAATTAACACTGAAATTAACTAAAATAATCTTTGGTAATATGGTTTGATCAATGTTACAATGCGATGTTGATTCTAAATACATTTTGTTGAAACGCTAGACTGGAAATCCAGAGCCAGATCTGAAAGATTAATGGTCTGGCATCGACTAATGAAATCGACTAAGTACATGTAACATATGCAACAAGGACACTGTAAAATAAAGTGTTACCTAAAAGAGCTTAGGTTTTTTCAATGAAAATGTCTTTAAAGGGATAGTTCAGCCCGAAAATTCTGTCATCATTTGCTCTCCCTCAAGTTGTTCCAAACCTGTGTGAGTTTCTTTCTTCTGCTGAACACAAAATAAGATATTTTAAAGAATGTTGGCAACCAGAAAGTTGACGGTGGCCATTGATTTGCATAATAGGAAATGAATACCATGGAAGTCAATGGCCATCAACTTACCGACATTCTTCACTCTATCTTCTTTTGTGTGCAGCAGAAGAAAGAAACTCATACAGGTTTGGAACAACTTGAGGGAGAGTAAATGATGACAGAATTTTCATTTTGGGCTGAACTATCCCTTTGAAGCTGCAGATTCACCTTATGTAGACCTTAATAGCCATGTCAGTCACTTTCTTAATAAACACAAGATGTTTTTTGTTGTGTTTCAGTGGAAACAAGCTGAACTGAAATTTTCTCAAATTTAATACAGATTCAGGAATATTAATGATTACCTGATTAAAGGGATATTTTACCACTGGAAAGATGAATGTGTATTTAAATTGGGTAATTTATGTAGTAGAATTGAGAAATTATTTTAGAAGTTGGTGCCTTCTAGACTGAGAAAAGCCAGAAAATGTATTTTTGGCTCATATTGACGAAAGACAACAACTCCCAGAATGCACTTGCTTCGCTGTCCTACGAGGCCACTCCCAAGCCACGCCTACCGGTTACAGAGGGTATCTAATTACAGTGAGTAACAACACAAATTAAACGCAAATAAGCACGCAAAACAAAGGAACAGAGAAGTAAGGTAGATGCACCATTGTTTGAAACTGCTAGAGAAGTCATGTAAGTATGTCAGGTGCTTCAACAAACAAGACTTCTGTATAGGATGCACCTACTGTATGTTTTCTCTCTAGTGAGGAAGCATTAGACTACTAAGAAGTGCACATGCAAAACCAATCAGTGGCAATAAATGTTTTTCAACCATTTTTCAACAGACTTGCTAAAATCATGAAGGCCCACCCCTAAACCAAGCCTCTAAATTAGAGCAAATCAGAATCAAAATAATTTATTAACGGTGCTCTAAGCGATGTCACGCGTTTTTTAGGCCGAATTTTTTTTTGTCACATACAGCAAACATCTCCTCACTATCCGCTAGCTGCCTGTCCCCTGAACACACTGTAAAAAACGTGGCCTCTGTAGACAGTGCAGGCTCCACAAACAGCAACAAAAACAAACTGGCCCAGCCTGGACCACAAAACATAACAAACAGTTCCAGCCAATAACCGACAAGAAGGATTTGGGGATGGGGTTTGGGGGGGTTGGTGCGCAGATGAGGAGGAGGGAGGGTCTGGCTAGCCTCCGTTTTGTTTGACAATACTTCGAACGTCAACAAGAAGTGACGTCACCCAACATCACTTAGATCACCTTTAAATCATTAATTATATTAAGTAAAAAATAAAAAAGCCCCTTGTGGTTTGAAAATGCCCCACTGATTGAGAAACACCCACTAGTGTTCTGCAGAGATACATGCCTGAATAATCTTGTGCTCATCAACTACAAATCACTGTTAGTTCAATGTCACTGTCTCCACCCATGTGTGCTGTTGGCTTTCATCAGAATTTCAATACTGATCCAACACACTTTAAACATTGAAATGTCAATCTCAACCAAAATGATGGTTTGGATCAAAACTCAACATTGTATCAATGTCACCATGCTATCTGGGAAAGTAAGATATTGTGAAGTATGTCAGACACCAAACAGTTAATGCGACCCTTAATTTTTTTTTCCCATCAAGTGTTTGGTTGCCCATATTCTTCAAAATATCTTCTTTTGTGTTCAACAGAAGAAAGAAATTCATACAGGTTTTGAACAACTTGAGGGTGAGCAAATGATGACAGAATTTGAATTTTTGGGTGAAATATCCATTTAAATGTCCCATAAATAATGAGGCATGGCAGAATGTTTGACATATTAATAATTAATGACGATAAGCCCAGAAAACACAATCTTTTCTTGTTTTTTCACAATTTTTTTCCCCCTGCTTGCTTTGGACACAATGAGATGGTCTGACTACTTTGTAAAGCTAAACTAAGTGCCTCTCCTCACGGAAAATATTGAATTAAGTGCATTACAAAAATATGACAAGATACCTAAATTTATAATTGTATTTGTTGCATGTTTTTTCCATTTAAGAAAACCTTTTCTTTTTTCAAAGGTTTTTACCGAAATGACACAAGAAAGGACAATCTCTGGGCTGATTAAATTTAGACTCATAGCCCCAAGAATCCCAAGAGGTTTGACATACTCTTTAAGGAAATTAATTTACTTAATTTGGGAATTCATCTTGGGGTCGTGCCTCCATTATAACCACCAACTCATTTTCTGCAAATCTATTTATACTAGGATGAATCTCATGAAGCTTGTCAAGAACAAATCCAGGTCATATTTCACCCTAAAATCAGATTTTGCTTGGTGAAAAGGAAGGATTTTAGGATCATATAGGAAATATATCATGATAGCATTTGGTGTACTGCCTTGTGTTTAGTTAAATAAAGAAAAAACATTGTTATTAGGGATGCAAAATATATCGACCACCATATCGGTATCGGCTGATATGTTCATTTTTGATGTTATCGTTATCGGTCCAATATGAAGATTTGGCCGATATATTAAAGCCGATAAATAATGGATTATTTCCTTCAGCTGAGACACTTCAACATGGTGGTTTTGAGTTGCTTGAAATATGATAAAAGAAATAAAAGAAAAAGAATATATATATTTGTGTATATATATATATATATATATATATATATATATATATATATATATATATAATTTTATTTTTTATTTTATTTTATTTTTTGGTAAGAAAAGTTGACTATAGGAGAGTAAAATACATTTGTTTGATTTATATTGAAGTGTTTGGGACAGGGCTTTTAATGGTGAGACTTTTGTTTTTGTAAGCAGGCTCTCAAAAACTATATAAATATTTGGATTTAGATTTATCGGCATATATATTGGTTATTGGCTTTCAAATATGAAGGGGGCTGGGATGTGCTTTAGGTCTTATTTATCATTATGTTTTTATTATGATTCTGATCACATGAAAGATCTGAAAAGATCTTGCTACACAGCGTCTTGAGGAAGAGCACAGTAAGGAGAAACTGAAATGTCTCGGAAATCGACACATGGCGCAAACTAATGCATTGCATGATGCTTGCGTCATTTAATCTTCTCTTTTTGATTTGGTACTTTAACAACTGGCTGATCTGGGAAGAGTGTGTGTAGTTTCCTGCGCCTCATTTATATAATCTTCAATGAGCTCATTGTTTCTGCCTTAAATTATTACATTGTTTAAATTAATCATTTTTTAGCTAACTGTTATATGTATATGTACATTTCTGTATATGTACATAACAAGACAGTTTCCTCTGATAACAGATCACTCTAAATTGTAATATGGACTCATGCATTTTCTGTAAAGCTGCTTTGAAACGATGTGTGTTGTGAAAAGTGCTATACAAATAAATGTGAATTGAATTGAATATAAATTCTCGAACTCAAACCATCATGTCAAGTCAAGTCAAGTCACCTTTATTTATATAGCGCTTTTTACAATACACATTGTTTCAAAGCAGTTTTACAGAGATAACAGGAAAATAATGCAGCAAAGTTTGTTTCCAGAAGAAAATAGCATCACAGTCCAGCTTAAGTAAGTTCAGTGATGGTTCATTGTTGTTGTAAAAAAGTTATTAATTTAGTTCATTTATATATATAGCCTCTCTGGAGAAAATCATCGTCCAGCTCAGTTCAGTTCTCATATAATGGTGTCAATGCAGACAAATCAATAATATTGTTGAATATTAAATTAAATGTCCCTAACTAAGCAAGCCAAAATCCAGTTGCAACAAAGGTGAAAAAAGGCGACAGTGTCAAGGAACCAAAACTCCATCAGCGACAGAATGGAGAAATAAACCTTGGGAGAAACCAGACTCAGTTGCTCAGTTCTCCTCGGGCCAACGAGTGAACAGTGTATGATTATGATTCAGGCAGCATTATAGGTCAGAGGTCAGATTGGATTGGAACATTCAGAATATAATAACCCCAGGACACATCTGTAGGCCTGTGCACTCAACACCTTCTCAGTCTGTGTATGATCTCTCCATCTAGTCTGTGTGTGTTTGTGTTGTGCCAGGTGTGTGATGGGTCCCCAGAGTACCCAGGAGCCGAGGCAGAGGAAGGCGTCCCGCCAGGCATGGAGCACATCCAAGTGCGCAGACGCTCCAGTCGAACCCTTCAGCTTCCCCCGCTGGTCTTTCGGCAAGCCGAGCAACATGACTGGAACAGCAGAGAGATGGAGTCGATCGCCCGTCCCACCACCCTGGCACTGCGCACCCCCCCGCTCATCGCCATCACATCTGCTGACACCGGCAGGTGAGCCAAAGCAGACCATGCCTTTTGTGTGGGTGCATATAATATGGACATTTCAGTAGGGGTTGCACAGCTACTGGTTTCTAAAAACACATTTATACTGGGTTACATTTTTCTCCAGCAGCATATAAACTAGGGATGCACCGATATGAAAATTTTGGCCGATACCGATAACCGATAATTCTATATATTTGAAAGCCGATAACCGATATATTGGCCGATAAATCTAAATCCAAATTTTTATATAATTTTCACCAGTCTCACCATTAAAACCCATGACCCAAGCACACAATTATAATGTTCTCATTATAATTTTATGTAGCCGATATGACAGACTTGCGCTGCACTTAACCATATTTTCCAATCATATTTAAAGCAATTCAAAATCATCATGTTGAACAGTTGCGCATCTGAAGAGTATCAGCTGAAGGATCAGCATTTATCGGCTTTAATATATCGGCCAAATTTTCTTATCGGGCTGATAATGATAACATTAAAATGAACATATATTGGCTGATACCGATATGGTGGCCGATATATCGTGCATCCCTGATATAAATTCAGATTTGACTGTGTATGCTGTCCCCCCCCCCCCCATAACTATATAGTATCAACAACCATTGGGTATCCGTCATAACATAAAAATAATTGCTTGTAAACCGTTTCAGTGCACCATTATTTTTTCAACCCACAAGGTTATTTGTGAAGAAAACATTGTGGGAGTCTTTGTAAAAACACTTGGATATTTCTCAGCAATGGTGTTTCATCATCGCCAGTGATATAAAAGTAAGAATGAAATGGGCATTGTAATAAAATCGACTCCTAACCCTTCAGCAATGATTGGCTTTACTACTAGCTCTTCAAATCCTGTTTAGAGTGAGAAGTTCTGGGAGGGATAGATTAGAACACACTTTGACGTTTTGTCC
This sequence comes from Vimba vimba, assembly GCA_022828995.1. NCBI lineage: Eukaryota > Metazoa > Chordata > Actinopteri > Cypriniformes > Leuciscidae > Vimba > Vimba vimba. Next base: position 2,562,098 of record CM040839.1, read on the forward strand.
AACGTCGCTCGCTGTGTTGCTGTCACTTATCATCCATGCAGCCTGTTCTTTCTTTGAAGGACTCTTTAAAGAGGCACAGCTGAAGGGTGTCTCTCCAGGGCTGTACGCTGATGGATGAAAGAGAATTTGTAGCTTAAGATCAGTTTCTCTTAATGTATCCACAGCAATATTCAATGGGATTTAAATGTGAATGTTCTTGCGTCTTACATTTTTGCAGTCCTCACTGTTTTACTGTTTCACACTAGATTTTCACCTTTACTGCAGACAAAGCGAGCGCTGCTTTCTTGTGCAAAACTTTGTGGGTGGTTGCTTACAGGCAAAAGAGCCCAATATTCAGGGTAGGATTGCATCGTGTTCTTATAGTCTTGCTCAAATTGGGATTAAAAGTACACTGAGCTTTAGTAGCCGCTTCTCAGTTCAGAACACATTTGTAAACAAAGCCATGCATTTCAGTTTTGTTACATTTTGTTTCTCAACCTCACACAATGGTAAATTCAGTTTCCCTTTGAAGTGTGATATAATTAATCATTAAATTGTATATTTAAATATGTAAATAACATTCAGGAACTGTATTTATCTTGATGCAACAGACCTTATTCACAGCAGCGCCATCTTTGATTTTGAAAGCGAGGCTGTGAGGGATAGACGTGCATCTCTTCAGTGGGTTGTACTGTTATTTAATGTGTTTTTGGATTATTCTGCTGACGAAACACTGCAAAAATGATCTTTCCAGTAAATTTCAGTGAATATGACCTGTGAAAAATTATAAATGATCTAGGAGCTTTTAACAGCAGATGCTAATGAAAACACTAAATCTACTACTATTACTAAAAACTAAAGGTTTTAATCAACCATTATTCCTGCAAATATTTAGTTTATATATAGGGTTGCATTTCAGCTGTGAAATGGCATTTTAAGAAGAGGTTGTTTAGGGTTTAGATGTTGATAGACTGAAGTTTAACATATATAGAATTAGCATCATGAATATTTCTTAGCATTGACCTCATGTTTGTCTTGAAAGTTCTTGCATTTTAAATATTCTACATGGGTTGAGTAGTTTTTAGAAATAACTGGCGTTCTTTATTAGCTGGCAGCATACATGTATGCATGTGTCAAATATGGCCTATCCTACAACAAAGCGAAATCAGTGGCACCCCACCGTTCACAATCAATTTCCTCCCGTGGCTGTTCTTTGAAAAGCTGCGTCATCTTGGAGCTACATTTTATTCTTAGGCCAAACTAGTCATGCACTAATGTAGTGTTTCAGTGTGGCAGGATTCAATCAAACCTTATTGACTGGGTGCAATCTCCCTCCATTAATGTCTAATAGTTTACAAGGTTTTATGAAAAGATGGAAGTGCCGCTTGGAACCAAGGACAGATTTTCTTTTTTCTTTTTTTAATGTCTTCTCTTACGTTCCCCCACAGAGAAAAGACTGTTGGATCTATTCACATTGATGGGAATGAAAGAGTAATTTCCTGTGAGGCTCGTGAATCACAGACATCCAGTTTAAATGTCACAGTCGTTCGCCCTGCAAAGTGAAATTAATAGAATACCTGACGCACTTTCTTGCGATTGCATTACAGATTTTCTGACCTGTACAAACTCCAGAGGAGTTTCTAAAGACGTTTCCTTCATATATTGTCTAGTTTGGCCCCAAGCGTGGTTCATTTATAATTCACTGAGTTTCTTCAACATGGTTTCTCATCTGCTGCTGATTGGGTCGATTTGACTGGCCCGTTGGCCACCCTTTTAGTGACGCCATGATTGTTTAAATCAGCTTCGACACTGATTCTGCTGAACTGTGCACTTTCATGTCAGAAAAGCATTACAGAAGCATGAACAATCCTAAACACCTTTCATTATAGCTGACCTTAACTGATTTTGGGGTTCTGTAGATGCAACCCTTGCATATCTAAATTCTGAAAAGGTTTTACAGACGTATGAAAATAGGAATTTGTCTCTTGCCGAAGCCATGCTGTGCTGGAGTGGCATCGTATCAGCAGCCTGAATCAGCCGTGGACCGGAATACAATTTTTCTGTGTCTGGTGAGTCATATTCTTCCAATTGAATGTGAATACATCTGGGATTCGTTCTGAAGTTTGTGCATGCTTTGGCATGTAATAAATAGATCATGCGTCACGCTCCATGTAAAGCATAAAAAACTGATTTTCGCAGTTTTATTCTTTTGCGTTGTGATGTAAATTATGGCTCTGCATTTGCACATTCCCAATTACACAGATTATTCACATGCTTGTTTTTCAGTATAGAGGGTATGCACTGACGTCACTTTCCCGCGGGAACACACTCCCTGAGCCGGACTGAGTGGCTGAAGAGCTGCGGAGTGACTCGATTTAATAGAGGAAACTGCGAAAACACCAGTAAAACAAATTATCATTAGTTTAAACTAAAGCTTGGACTGGATATAGTGTTCTTTGCAACTTACCAAAGATCCAGTGATCATGGATATTTACATGCAGCAGGAATCGTGTTTCCTGACATTTATATGAGCCTGATTTCAACGCCGGGGAAATACATAAAGCACATTTGCCTGTGAACACTTTATATAAATATAATATAGGTTTAAATCCATGTGATCATTCAAATCAATGTTATATATATATATATATCATCGTATCGTCCAGCACTAAATCTTGTGTAGTTTTTTGTCAGTGTTTATTGAAAAACATCCAATTATGCAGAATATGCAATGGTAAATATTTAATTGATGAGTTGTCAATACAATATATAACAATACAATATATAGGGTGTGATTTTACCCCATGATTCAGCATATTGACACCAATTGATAACTGCAAATCCAGCTTTCTCTGCCTGGATCCAGTTGTTTATATGAATTGCAGCGATTAATTTGCTTCTCTGTTAGTTTTCAACCGTCTGTAAAAATATACCTCTTCTTTCTCTTTAAATCTAGTTGTACAGTCAATCTCACAGCTCTTTCCCGTTTTAGATGTGTTTTGTTTGTTTTTCCACATCATTCACGCTGAAAACAAATGAGGTCCGTGGCAAACATTACGTTTTGCTCTGTAATGTAAATTTCACGCACCAATATCGAAAAACGCCAATTTTATGTTTAATTAAAAATAATTATGTTTCTATTAAGCAACTAGATAAGAACGGTGTGAGTGTGTGCGATTTTACATTGTAGGATTAAACGTACAAGTATCGTCAAGCTATGTTTACCACATACCTTATTTTACTCGTATATTGAAAAACCTTGAAGGAAAATCTTGAGGGAACCACTGGTGAATTAGACTTCCGGGTTTTGACATCACCCACTGCGCAATGTGTCGTCGGAGTGACGTCATTTTCATGTAATTTTTGGAGGTCCAAATTCGGTCCATTGAAGGGGTTGTTTTGTGACGCCAGGCGACGTCTTTTTTCGACGTCTTCCGCACGTCTAATGTTGACGTCCATCCACAAAAGTTTGTTTGTGGGAAGAAGGAAGGAGACGGGATCGGCTTGCTGTGGATCGTGTGTTTTATTAGATAAGTCTTTTCCAAACAATAATCGCGCTCAGTGCTCTCAAACAAAACAGCGGCTTCTTTAGGCTTCTCCTCATGAGACGGCACACACACACTTCTTGGTTTCCCTGGGTATCGAACCCGTGATCTTAGCGTTACAATCGCCAATGGTCTACTGTTTGAGCTACAGCGTCACACATTTGTATGCGTCTCTAGTTATCACCTGATCAGGGACGTGCACAGGTGGGTTGCTCAGGTTGCCCGGGCAACTGCCCATATGCCCTTCTCGACTCACGTTGCCCTTCCGAGGGGGAAAAAATAAATAATTAAAAAGTACAATGGATGCAGAATTTCACGTAGGCCTAGATAAAAAAAAAATCGCAAAGCCTCATTCACTTCCATTCGGGCACCGAAAGTGAAAGTCAGTAGGGGAAGGGCAAACTCTGTTTACGTAGCTGCAGCGCTGCACGCGACCGGCACCTGAGCTGAGCCTGCATTAGCGGCCCTAGAAGGAGATTGTCGCGGTTGTCAGGTGAGACGACGTTGTCGGAAAAGGTGAGTTTGTGATGTACAACAAACGATCGATCATCATCAGGGTTCCTGACTGCGACCATTTTTTGAGAATGTGCGAGTTAAAATTTTATGTGGTCGCATTTGTGCGAGTGCATGGTCATGTACTAGGCTACTCAGTTAAATTCACGCATGAATTTTCCTGCCATTGAACTTGTTTTAGCGCCCGCCAAAGTGAATTTTTGTCCCGCCAAAGTCTTATTTGATCGGTGAGTAATGTAGATGAACTGCTGCGCTTGTGACAGGGCGTATCTTTAACTGAAAGAACGAGCAGAGAGAGAGAGAGAGAGAGAGAGAGAGAGAGAGAGAGAGCCGGTCGCGCACGCGCACTCTCTCTCTTCGGAGCCAGGCGAAAGTGTAAACAAGACTTCACCGTCTCCAAACTAAGCGCTGTGTTGCTCTCTCTCCCTCGCACATATTGATCAAAATAAATCGACACGGTGGTAAAAGGTCGGAAGACCAAAAGTTTCATGTGGAGCATTCGGAGATTTTTTTTCCTGAATTACCGCTGGGTGTGAATTGTGCTAAATAAGTTGCCTTATCTTCTCTGAAAAGCGTTCCGGACATTCAGCTGACATAAAACAACACTTTAATTAAACGAAAAAAAAAAAAAAAAAACCTATCCAGTGATGAAATGTTTTCTGTGTTGACACAAATCTTGGATGTCCATGTCCTAACTGCTGGGATAATCACACAACGCGGACGACACGTCCAATTCGCGAACTAATGACTCCTTTGAACCGATTCATTTTAATGAATGGTTAAAACAACTGATCTTTCCAATAGTGAACTCAGGAGACGTCTGAATCGGTGTATAACTAATCAGTAACACTTTACAATAAGGTTCTTATTTATTACATAAATTACATAAAAAGTACAGTTCGCTAACTCAAGCTTAAGCTTTAAAATAAATAAAACCACTTGTTTTTTTGAAAAAGCATATGACTACATTTTTCCACACAGTGTTATCAAGAATCGATAAGAGAATCGTTAAAGAATCGGATCGATAATCATAATCGTCAGTGGCATTATTATTGATAAAATCTGTGTTATTATTAGTAGTAGTTAAGGTGATTGAGTGCTGTATTTCAGGTCAGAGCAACTGCCCCTCAAAATTCCTGTGCACGTCCCTGCACGTGATGCTGAGACGATCAAATGGAGTTTTTGGAAAATTATCTTAAATAATTATAAATAATCTGTATTCATATGTATTAATCATGTTGATAATAACAATGTTGATATTTGTAAATAAAAAAAATATTACATAGTAATCATGTAAATTTCCTGCACCTGTCATAGACGTCCAAATGACGTCCAAAAAAATTACCCAGTTCAAAGGTCCAATGTTGAACGGCAATATGACGTCCAAGTTGGGTCATGGTTGGACGTCCAAATAGTGGACCTAGTTTGGACGTCGAATAGATGTCCAGAATTGGTCATGGACCGACGGACCCAATATAGACATGATCTGCATGTCTATCCAATGTCCAATGTTTAGTGGGCACAGTTCTCTCCAATATTTAGAATTTTGACTGCAGTGCCTATTTCTACTGCTAGTTGTCAATCTCATATACAGCACCTTTAAGAAATCCATGTACTGTATATTTAGGCTGGTTTAAGGGTCCATCATGTTCAACTTACACCTGACCTCACTAACTCGCTTGACTGAATAAATCACTCTGACATATCCCTATTTTGAGGACTGGTTGTAGTCTCCCCCTGTAAGAAAGGTCCTGTCTTGGGCGTGTTCAAAGAAGGAGGCCAGTTTGTGAATCTTTAATTTGATGCATCACTAACCCAAACAGCAAAACATCTCATGGATTATCAATATCATTGACAACCATCCACACAACCAGTGTCATCACATTTAATGTGGTCTATTTTATTCCTTTGAAAGATTTACTTGTCTGTCTGACTCACGCATGCAGATTCATAACTGAAAAAAATAATAATTTCCATATTCTATCTTCCCAAGCTCACAGAGCACACAGCGCACACAAACGTTAAACCGGTAGGTGCTTTGATTTGCTCTACCAGACCTATATCCATTATTCAGTTCAATCATGGAACTTATCAACTTCTGAAAATCAGTCAGCCTACAGTAAACTTTAATTTGCATAAGAAAATTTGGTCTCAAGAGCCCACCCACTATGCCGGTGGAAAATGTTAGTTAACTGTGCCATGAAATAGCTTGTTTTGACATATTTCTTATTAAAATAGTAAGTTTGGATTAGAGATATTAGTTATGTATAAATGTTTAATAGCAAATAGTCTAAAGTTTACATTTACAGCCATGAATCAGGATTTGTACATGCTATTGGTAGAGACCGGTATTTATCGAGTGGTGCTGGGATGATGCATTTTTATAGGCTAAAACCCTGAAACGAGTTCCATCGTCCCAAAGTCAATGGGTTTTTTGAATGGGTTTTTGGTTAAATGGCTGAAATAAGGTCTGTGGTGAACACAAGCTCAAGACACTTTCATGTTTTATTGTATGACATAAAATACATCAGTATTACCCCTCTCTTACGTGTCTTGAAAAAGGCGGTTGCTAACAAGAGGCGGGACTACAGAGGCAGTCGGAGACATTAAAGTCCCCCTGTGGTGCAAATCAAGCTTTTAATGTTGTTTATGTGTCTGTGGTGTTTTTAATATGCTTTAAGACAAACCATGTGTAAATTCATAAGTCGACAGCATTGCTGAGTATTTTCTCCTTAAAACTGCAGTGAACCAAAGACAGTCTCAAAAACACGGTTTGAAATCGCTGGTGTTTCTGGCGTCACAAACTACCTTGTAACCAATCAGATCAACGTGTGATCGTCAACCAGTGGATCTCTGAGCTGAGTGAGTGAGTGGAGGCGGGGCTCATTTGCATATTCATAGAACTGCGTATACTAAATGAGGCAAGGGTGTCGAGTTACATTCAAGCTATTTTAAGGCATGAAGAATTTATTTTCCAAGGAAAAACGTTTAAATATGTAATTTGAGTTTGTAATAAAAAAATCTGTAATAAAGATGAGTTTTAAGGGATAAAATGATTGACTAAAGGGGGACTTTAAACGCCATCACGATGCACAGGTGAACTCACTCCACTTTTGCAGCCTCGTTGTGTTTATAATCATGCTCTTTCATTACTATTCTAACATGTTTCTTTGTGCTGATGACGTTAAAGAGAGAGACCGTGGTTTAGTTAGTTTATAGCCTACCTTTACTTCTAGGGATTGTGTTTAAGCCTCAAAATTCATAAAAGTTGTGTTAATTTGTGAAAATTTTCTTGGACAAAACATAAATATATGTTTATATATAAATATTATAAACTTTTGTTGGTCACAGAGCTTATTTTTTGTGATAATCCAAAAGCCTATAGGAAAATCCTATTGGTATTTGTCGAGGGAACCAGTGTGATAAGTTTCGGGGTGGCCTACAAATTTACGTCATCCCTGCAACACTCTATAATTTAAGAGCAGATGTTCTCATTTTAGAAACAAAAAATCCTTAATTATTGAGTGGAGATGAGTCAACAAATTTTTTTTGGTTTTAAATTTTTAATCTGTACATTTAAAAAAAAAAGTGTTCAATTTAAAGTAAGGGTTTTTGCTGCCTTTTAAGTTTAATAAACTTGAAATGTGCAGCTGTATTAAGTGACAACTTTGGATATTTGAGTTATCTCAGCAAGTTTAATCCGGGAAAGTCATTCTAATGCAAAATTTTAAGTTTTAATAGCTAATTGATAGCAATTTTTTTCTATATTTTTCAACTTTTAGGAGTAAACTACAACATGATATAGACAAACCCCATGCTAATAAACACATTAAAAGCTACAAAGGGGTATTTTAAACTGTTTCCTGTTTTTTAGTGCTAAAAATGTTACTTAAATTAACAAAATATGAGAGTATAGTGATTACTTCAATATAGGCTAGCCTTGACTACTTCAATATAGCCTAGGCTACTTGATTTAGATTCTGTCTGCCTGTCAGTTTGAGATTTAATAATGATCAATTACAGTATTTTTGCCTGACAAGATGTGCTTCCTATAATTTTTTTTTACCTCACTTAAAGTTATTCATCTTGTATGAAGATAACGTGCTAAATATTATAGGCGTCCTATCCTGAGTCGCTTCTCCTCAGAGTCAGTGACGGTTTAAAATAACGGTCGCTCCTGCTGAGCGGGAAAGTGACCGGCAGCATCAGTGTGGAGATGATGCGCGCGCTCCTCCTGAACATTTGCGGAGGCAGCAGCCTCTAGTCTCTAGCGCAGAAACTCTCAGTGCACATCAGTGAGTGAAGAGAGAGCGAGGGAGAGACAGCGGGATATTCTCACACACATCGACACATAGCTTACCTGAAAGCACCGGGGAAAATGGACCGAACCTACGCGGTGGATACGGGTCACCGACCGGGTCTGAAGAAATCACGGATGTCGTGGCCGTCGTCCTTTCAGGGATTTAGACGGTAAGATCATTATGAGGGATAGATGGGTGTGTGAACAGGCTTTTGTGAAGTGCACTTTCTTTGTTCAGATCAGTTCATCTCTGGAAGAAATATTTTTTTCCCCCTTAGAATGAACTAAATGAACTTGAAAGTCAAAGGACTTCAATGGACAGCGCGCGTAGTTTCTTTGTTACGCACGCGACTCCTTTGTTTTGTTTTGATATATATAATCATTTAATTATTGGTGTACTAATTAGAGTACACATTCAACATATTTAATCTCTAATAGAAAACAATAGACAATATTAACAATAAAACAATATTATCATCATTTTTAAAGTTCATCGATTTCTCTCAGGGATTTGCGACTTTTTTTCAGTTGCGCAAATATTTGTAATCGTAACCTATTTGATCACTGCTTACTCGTCCTTCGGTCTGTTTATTTATTTTATTAGATGACTATGCACTATAATGCCGGAATGCAATAAAGTTTGCGTGGCATTTAGGGTTTTTATGGGGTTTATGTCAGTATAATCAGATGTACAGTATATGGATAATCTGGCTAATTATGCACAATATGAATATTGCTTGGGCGGAACCAGCGCAAATTTATGTGCTTTCAGGTAGAATTATCTAATGCTTGTGAGGAGTGTGTGTCAAATAGAGCTTATTGGCATTTATGCATTTATCAGTTCAAATGTGTTGACATATATTGTTATTTTTACAACCAAATATGGAGATTTTATTTTTTTGTAATATTTGTTGATAACGATATTAATGCTAGTTAATGTTTTTCACAATACTAGTTAAAAAGATCCTTAAACTGCAACAATAAAAACATAATATGCATTATGAATATTTGATTAATAATATCAGTAACCATTACTATAGCTTTAAGCCTTATATTTAAAGTTATTTGGCAGTCTAAATGGTGTAATTTATTATACGATAGCGATCAATAGGGGAATTTAGGATAGATTACGCTGATGCCAGTCGTCATTGACAGTCTCAGAGTTTTGCTGTGTGGCACAGTTCTGTTTTGCTGATCATTAATCATAGTTGTTGTTCCACCTTGAATTGTCCTCAGGAGGACAGACATCTCCACTTACAAACATAATTAATGTGCCGAAGTGTCTTTCTCACCTAACCTCTAACCATGTCCTCTCATTCCCATACACACACAAAGAAAAACAGTAATGTGCCATGGCACGGCAAGTGTTAACCTACTCAGTTGGCATTTCTTGATTTTCTGTCACTGATTAGCCCTACACGGTATTGCTGACTTGAGAGGTTTTTGTCTCTGGAGTTGGTTTCAAACCGAACATATCTTGATGAACACAGTGGGGGTCGAGCAGAGGTGGATTTTTGCTCTTAAATACAGAGAACACTTTGTCCTGTGGGCTTTCTGGGCGGGCTGCCCTCATCTCCCAGTATATTGCTTATAAGGAGTAATGCCAGTGTTGGGTTTCATTCCCTGAGTGCAACCCAGAGAGATCATTGTTAGGACGGAGTTGTGCTAATCCAGCAGGATAGATAGAATCTGAGAGCTTTCTGTTCCTACGTTGACAGTCTACGCAACTACCGCTTTTAAAGTCCCACTTGAAACGCGCAGTTTTGTATGATGCGTTGACGTAATTTCCACTGAAACAGGAAGCTAAGGCGGGACATATTGAATGGCTCCTCCCCCTTTTCAAATAGCCAATAGCGTTTAGTTTGACAGAGAGATCATTGTTAGGACGGAGTTGCGCTTATCCAACAGGATAGATAGAATCTGAGAGCTTTCTGTCCCTACATTGACAGTGTACGCAACTACCGCTCTTTTAAAGTCCCACTTGAAACGCGCAGTTTTGTTTGATGCGTTGACGTAATTTCCACTGAAACAGGAAGCTAAGGCGGGACATATTGAATGGCTCCTCCCTCTTTTCAAATAGCCAATAGCGTTTAGATTAACTCAAAGACTGCAAGTCGTACTTGACATTAACAGCACCATGGAAGTGAATCCGAGCGCGTTAGATGATACGTTAGATTCAATAGAGGTGTGAATTAATTCGAGCCATTTCATTCTTAACCAACGTACAGTTGGAAAATGGAATAAAACTCAAGCGTTTGAGCAACCGAACAACCCTTATTGCTCCGTGACGTGTCAGCGGTCTCTTTGGACAGGTGGTATTTATAGCACAAGGGGCGGAGCTTTAGATTCTAGAGAGCATTTGATTGGACAGAAGATGTGATCAGAAGCTGAAGTCCGCAGTGATGTCATAAAAATTCATGATCCATTTTAGATTTGTTTTGGAGCACACTAGCTTATTCATAACCTTAAAGCCCCGTTCACACCGCCAGCGATTTTGTTGCTGCATGTCGCTAGTCTCTGTACAATGAAGTTGCTTGTGGGCGTTCCTAGTGCTATCGCTCTAATGTTATTGGTAGACTGCACGTCTGAGCATATATATAGAAAATACCATCACAAGTGCTATATAAAACTAAGATATGATTCTAATTTGACTAGGAATTGGTCTTAAAAGATTTAAAAGTAATATTATGCTGTTGGGAGAGTGTTGTTATATTAACCACAGCAGTGCAGTGCAGTGCATTAAATATTTAACTACATTAACGATCGATCAATCAACAAATTAAACTCACCCATACTGTCAACAGTTACTAAAACGTCATTTAAATTTGACAAATAATCCATTTTCTTGTCCCTTATAATCCACATAATGCAGGGGAAACTGTAAAAAGAACTGCAGCAGGGCTGAAAACTTGCACCATAAAATTACAACACTCGAACTATAAATGTATGTTTCTTTTCCATGCATCATTTTTTTATATCCATGTATGTGGTTACAGTCAAATCATAACAGTGAAATAAATCGCCCTCGAACTCTTCTGTCTTGCCTGTACTTGAGAGGGTGACGTGAGCTCCACTGAAAAGTCTTCTTTCCTATTGGTTGTCGCTCGCGAAAATTGCTTCTCATTTGCATAAAGTTGAAATTTTTCAACTTTTGTCGCTTGTCTCTTGTCACTTGACACGGCCACATTCTGTCGCCAACGGTCACTGTCGCTTGTGTTGCCGGAAGTCGCCAGCGCTTTATTGAAATGAATGGGATCGTGTCGCTGCGTGACGCTGGCGGTGTGAATAGGGCTTGAGGCTAACATATTCATACTAAAAGCTAAAAAACTTCAATTTTGATTTCAGGGGGCCTTTAAGGTCCAGAAAGGTAGTAAAGACATCATTAAAGTAATCCAGTTCAGTGATTTAACCTCAATTTTATGAAGCGACACGTGTGCTTTGTTTGTGCAATAAAAAACATAATTTACCACTTTTTTTTACAAAATATTAATCTCCAAAGCACGTTCACGCAACGTCTGCTCTCGTGTCAACACAACACGCATGCGTCGTGGTTCTCTCGTGAACTCTCTCGCGTTTTCGAGATTAATATTTTGTAAATAAAGTAGTCTTTTTTTTGCGCAAACAGCACTCTTGTCACTTCATATAATTGAGGTTAAATCACTGGAGTCACATGGATTAGTTTAATGATGTCTTTACATTTCTGGAGCTTGAAAATGGTAGTTGCGTAGACTGTCAATGGAGGGACAGAAAGCTCTCAGATTTCATCAAAAAGATCTTCGTTTGAGGTCCAAAGATGAGCGAATGTCTTACGGGTTTGGAACGATATGAGGGTGAGTAAATGATGACAGAATTTTCATTTTTGGATGAACCAAACCTTCATGTTTTGAAAACATTATTTCTTAATGTTCTCTGAAAATTCAAAACGTCCAGTTTTGAAAACTTTCTTTGGGTTATGCGAATGTAAATGGAACATTGAAACGTATAATTTTGGGAAAAATTATGGGAATGTGACTTTTGAATGTGTTCTTAACGTTCTGAAACAAGTAGTAACGTTTAAAAAACATTAGACGAACACCCAACCAAAACATTTCAGAAAAAAAAAAAAAAATTAATGAAGAATGTGTAAATAATACTTTTATGATAACATTTTGACAACATTATTAAAGACTGAAGATCTTCTATTAAGAACTCGAGAGAACCTTGACCGAATGTTAGCCAAACTTCTAAGAACGTTCCCTGTTATCTGGGTAGACAAATAGACACAATTGACATCTGTCACCCATTGGTCTGCATTTTGTTCAGTTTATTCAGATTTGTGTCATGTATGTTAAACCATTATTCAAATACACTTCTTTTCTGGAGGGTAATTGCTGTCAAAAGTCAGTAATGCTCAGGAGTTAAAAGGTCATTACTATGCATTAGAAAGTGCACTTAGTCTAATTAAAGAGCTTCAAGCAGTGTGGCACTCAGTTTTTCATTGCTTTCTGCTGGGGTTGTTTGTCAGATAGACATGGTTGTATTTAGGGGGGGGGGTTCAGGTTTGTAAGCTCGAGTTGTCATCCTCATTATGGTGTATGACCCCGTGACTGGTGCATTACTTTCCAGCTATAAAATGAAACATTATCAGATTTATGAGTATTGTGTAACAACATTATGTCTCATCAGGGTCAAGGGCAGGTCCAACCACAGGGTCTGTGTTATAGAGTTGTCCCTGTGAATGGTTGTCTAATTTGCAGCAAAGTTATGGCTGTGTTTCCACCCAAACTCTGGATCATTTGCTTGCGTCCATCTACTGGAATGTCGCTGGTTGGAAATTCCAGCAAGGAATGTGTTAAAAGAAGCTGAGGTTGTACAATACTATAATTTTCTGTTTGGTTGGTCCACATCCTAAATGTCATATTTGACAGGTCTCAATAATAAGTTATTTTTTGTTTTGTTTTGTTACTGTAGTTAAAATTTTTAATTGCCCTGTCAATGATTTCTCATTCCTCAGTTTAACCACAAAATGCCATCTTAATAAAGTTTTATTTTGACCAATGCATTTTTATATATTGCTAGGGCTGCGCCCTAATATTCAATTAATTGTTAGTCGACTAGAAGTGGCTTATTAATATACACGACTAATCGACTAATCGCTTAAATGAACATCTACTAGTCAACTAGAAAAATCTTTAGTCAAGGGCAGCCCTAGGCTACGTATATATTACATATATTTTTCAATCTTTAACATTTTTTGCTCACTAAAAAGTATATACAAGTTTTATAATTACATTACAATATTATTATTAATATTATTATTAAATGATTTTGTATTCTGAATTTAAGATGACCACAAGTCATTTTTGCAAATTTGGTAAAGCATCTATTTTAGCCAGTTAGAAGACATTGTCTTGGTGTCTAATCACCAGAATTTACAACAGCAATTTGCAACACAAAACACTCTTACACCGGCCCCGGGCTTGCTGTTAATTCCCAGTCGAAGTTCCCATTTTTGCGGAATTTAATTGTTTTGCTCTCCTAATATTACTTGAGCAAGTTTTAAATGCATGACCCTTGCGATAGAAGCTGACACACAAGCTATTGAGCCCGTAGGCCTGTGTCAGCTTATTGACCAGAGCGCTGGGTGATCCTCAAGGGACATTCGAGTGTTGCAATATCCTGGCCACTGTAACTAGCTTCATGTCCCTACACGCTTTAACCAAGCCTCTCTTTGGATTTATGGAGGGAAAGTGAATGTTTACAATTGTTACTTCATTGATGTTGATGCTGTACAGTTAGTTCTTTGTAGAGAATGAAAGTGATGCAAACTAGGGCTGTCAAATAAAAATCCGATTTTCGAATGTTCGTTGAATTAAAAAAAAAACGTGCATTCGAATTTTTGGTGTGCCAAGATGCGCGAGACATGATGATGACGTAACTGACGCGGTTTGATTTTGTTAGCTTATCCAGTATACAGCGCTGCGGCTGCGTTGCTAATTTTAAAAATGGCAGAAGAATGGTGGAAAAAGGCTTTTTGCTGACGAAAATCCTCTCAGTTGGAGGGAAAAATCGTGCAACAACACACTTGACCAAACCTGCACATCGGTCAGAGCTGAGCGTGTGTTTTCATCAGCTGGAAACACTGTCAACAGAAAGCGCTCAGCACTCGCTCAGATCAAGATGAGCGTCTGGTGTTTTTGATGAACTATATGTTAAGATGTAGTGAGTTGAAGTGGAGTGTTTCTGAATGCCAGTTTGCTATTTAGTGTTCATGTAGTTCATTACGCTTCTGTTGAAGAGTGTTTTCTCAGGTTACTGATGCACGAACACAGTTTTATGCACTATTGTAACCTAATTTTCCTTGCATGCACATAAAGGAAAATATAATTTAATCAAGAACAATTGATTTAAAAGTGAATGCACTTTAAAAAGTGAATGTCATTTGATTTCAATAAAAGATGCGATGCTTGATTTGGTTTATACTTGCTTTTTGCGCTCGCTTGCGCCCTCTTGTTGGGCATAGGAGACGATAGTACTTTTTCCCCCTCTAACCTTTAGAATTTGAATATAATGCGAATTTCGCTAATATTTAAGAAAGAAATTTTCAGCTTTTCAGCCATTTTGACGGCCCTAATGCAAACACAGGGAAAAGGCAACCGTTGTGTCTGGACATAGCAAGATTGCATTTTGTTGGCAGGTGAGAATGGCTTTGCTGTCGATATCACTATTGTTTTGTTATACCCTTACTGAAATAATGACCCATTTTCCCACCTGAGCATCATCTGTGTGTCTGCGCCTCTGTAATGTTGCAGTATGAGGTTGGCTCGCATTACCAGAATATTTTCCTCCAGTAATATGTTGAGCTGGAGACAACTGATGGATTTTGACAGCATAATAAATCATTGAAGATCTGCATCCCAGGGCCAAACTTATAATTTGATAGCGGACTTGCTGTGCATGATGGGAAGGACCAGATATTATTATACAGGCTTCATCATTTTAGGCTAATCATCTTGAGAGATTTTGGGCACTTGAACTGTGCTTTGCAGACATGCTTCAAGTCATGTGAAGCTGCTTTAGGGAGAACTGTCCTCTTAAATCTCTTCACAGACAGCTAATTTAAAAGAACTAACCAAACATACAAGGCTAGCTCTGTAGCTTTGACACGGTCAGTGTCGCTTTGTGATGAAGAGTCCAGCTGGAGCTGAGAGGAAAATTAAACCTTGCTTTCTATTTTATTATGTTAGTCATCTTGGAGTCGAGAGACTGCTGATGTTCTTGTAAAAGTGGGAGTTTCTAGACTCTTCACACCACTCAAGTAGTGCTACTACCTTCTCAAGTGCTAATTGAAAGCACAACAGCAACACGCTTGAATAAAAATCGTTCTGGGTGTATGCCATTAGTAGGGTGGTATTCTTAAAGGGTACATAACACACAGTTTCTGTCAATCTCATGTTAATCTTGAGGACCTTTTAGAGTAGTGTTGCATCCTTCATATCTCTGAAGAGTCTTTAGTTTGATCAGATTTATAAGAGACAGACTCACTCCCAGAATCAGACACTACTGCTATTTATAAAGCACATCTCCTGTTATTAATTATAATACCGTTCGGTTTGTTGGGTCTGATTGCTTTCACACCTCAAGCGAGCCGTCCCAGAGTTGGTTTGCAGTCGGGCCGAGACCCTCTCGTTCAGGCGATCTCAGAGTGGTTGTTTTGGTGCGGATCCGAGCGCGATTGCTGTGTTCACACATGCCTAAACGAACCACTCAGGCGTGAAAGAACCCTTAGAATAAACAAATGGACACTCATGGTGAACAGCTAAATACATGTATTTAAATGCACACAATTAGTGGTCGACCAATATATCGCCAAGGCCGATATTTCGGCTGATATTTGGCATTTTTGAAATATCGGCATCGGCCGATCAGTTTTTCTGATTGGCTGATGTGTTGGAAGCGGGACTTTTATTTTGACGGCGCTCCAGACTTTTATTTTGACGGCGCTCCAGACTTTTATTTTGACGGGCGGCGCTGAGAACACCAGCGCCAGAAGAGAACGGCAACGGCAGCTCTTAGATCAAACAGTGCTCACTCACATTCTCCGTCTTCATTAATTTACGATCTCTGTCAGTCATATCTAATACTTTGTTAGACAGAACTGGTAAACAAAGAAAGTAATTGGTATGCGAAGTAAGTAAAGCGTTTGCTTTTATATTATTTGTAACAGAAAAGGAAAACAATCAGGCTAAAATACTTTCTCATTTGCCGTCAACATTCAGCAAATGCGCATCTAACGTTACGTCATTTAAACAAATCTCTGAATATCTAATAAACATTTAATTTCACAAACCTTGCAGATTTAATCTAATCCAGCTGTGATATCTTGTGTAGTGTGCATTACTGTCTGCAAGTGACGGTCGGTCCGTGCAAAGTGAGTGAATCGAACAGAAGATCAGCTTCACAGGAGACGCGATCGAAAAACTTTAAATCCTTCATTTTAAAATATGCTGATATATAACCAGTTGCCCATTGTGTCATATTCATATCTGTGATATATCCAGTTGCCCACTGTGTCATATTCATATCTGTGATATATCCAGTTGCCCATTGTGTCATATTCATATCTGTGATATATCCAGTTGCCCACTGTGTCATATTCATATCTGTGATATATCCAGTTGCCAACTGTGTCATATTCATATCGTTTTCACTGTGCTGTATGTAAAATTAGCGTTACCTTGTTTTATTTGAAAAAATATGATTACCAGCACGAAATTACCAGATTACTGAGTGCCCTGTTACAGTGTTTACCTTCTTTTTATTCACATATTCATATATTTCTAAACAATTACTTTGTAAAAAATACTGTAATAGGATTTCAGATTCAAGAAGTTGCCATCTAAAGTATAAAAGCATGTTTATTTTAAAGATTTGTTTTCTAATTTATTTCTAATTTATTAAATATTGATTAAAATAAATATATATAAAATTATCAGCTTTATATCGGCCATCGGCCACCCTGCTCTCTAAGATATCGGCATCGGCCATCAAAAAAACAATATCGGTCGACCACTACACACAATTCATCATTGCATTATCCCTTTTGATTCACTATACGTTCGTGTTGTTTAAATTATATGCACTTGCACGCCGATTGCCAACAAAACAGACATTTGATGCAGTTAAACTCACTGCCTGCGGTTCCGACTCATGACCGGGATCTTTTAGCGCTGGGACTGCACCATATTTCAGATGTTATAAAACATTTGTCACCAAAATGCTGGGAGCAAACAAACACACTTGCACAGCCCCGGAAAAACTAACTGCATCCACTGTTCCCCTAACGCCGGGATCTTTGGGAAGCTGAACACGGTTATCTTTCCCTCACAACCATAAAAACACTTCTTTGGTGACATTGTTGATTTCTAGGTCTAAAAACAAAATGTCAAATCTTTCTCGAGCAACAAACGAAGCATGGGCGTTGCTCTTACTCTCGCTTTGGTTGATGTGTGTGTGCGCGCGTTCTTCCGGGAGTGCCCATACAAGGAATTAAAATAGAAAATGACAAAATTAAAATGACAAGCTTACTATGTTTTGAATTATGGGTGGCACTTCTGGTTTTCAAAAAGACTGAAACTAATCATTTAAAATCATAAGGTTATCCTACAAGTAAAGCTGATCCGTCAGTTTGACTGAATGATTTATTTTCAGACATCATGAGAATAGCGTAACACTTGGTATTTTACCGTGACGTGTTATAACAAGAGTGTCTATGGCAAGAGCTCTTTTCAGTCGCTGCTTTCTTTTCCTCGTGATTATTTAGTTTTTTCCCTTTGCATTCTGCTGTAAGAGTATGAAAAATGACAACATATACTGCACATTTGTGGTCTGTTCTCCCGATTTAACTTACGATGTATTAGGGCTGGGTAAAAAAAATATAGATTTCTCGATTTTAATCGATTCTCATTTTTATGAACCGATATCGATTCTTAAATCCCAAGAATCGATTAGGCTAGTCATCCTGTTTTCATTTGATGAATGAATGCAACATTGATGCGCACATCCAATCTAATTAAATCGCAATAATCTTTGTGCTTTGTTACTATTGATATGAAACAAAGTCTCAGATTTCAAATTACGTCCATTTTCTTAAGAAATTCAAAAACATAAATACCGCTTTGGCGCTGTGGCGTGAGATCGCTCAAGAGAAGCACATGATCTTCTCTTCCGCCTTGATAATGCCAGTTACAGCGCGAAATAAACATGAATGAGCATCTGAAAGTATGTTAAAAGATAGAGTACAACTTATCGAAATCCGTATCATGTGACATGGAATCACTCAATCAGTGTTTCTTTCAACCGTGGAAAGACGTCAGTAAAACAGCTTGTAAACAATGTCATGTAACGTCACATTTACCTCAGAAAAACCATATCCAGTGACTATAAACTCGTTAGTCAGCTAGAAAAATTAACTCTAGGGAGGAGCATTTTGCTAAATATATGCACCATATTACATATTCATTATAATTTTTAATGTTGCATGTTTGAATACATCTGGCATGTTTTGATGACAGCCACCATTTAAATGTTTATATTTCATATAATTTTATTATTATAAAAAAAAATAAAAGTGTAATTTAAGTGTTTGTATACAAATCAGTTCATTTTTACCTTCAATATTATAGTAGGCTAATGAAGCCTATAGGCTACAACTGACTCCAGTTTACAGCATTAGTTAAGAGATTTGTTTTCCTTGAGAAAATTTGCCATGTATTGTACCTGATTTACAAAATAATCAATATTGAATCGAATCGGAATCGAATCGAATTGCAAGCTTGTGAATCGAAATCGAATCAAATTGTGAAATTTGTGTCAATACCCAGCCCTACGATGTAATAATTCACTGGAATGCACGAAGAATCTCTAGTTTTCTCCTCAAATCCTCTCGCCTCTTTCCAGGTTTGTTTTCACAGGTAAAAACTATTTATAATCTGTCAAAATGACAGAAATCACTTTGAAATAGCGTCACGCAATGCTGAAGTTAATGAACATTAACGTATGTTCACTGAAGTAAATATTATATACATTACTACAGTGATATTTAACCCGTCCGTTATTGCTGTAGAAAGAATCACGCTTTTGGGGTTATTCAAGGTCTGTTGAAAGAATCTTTTTGATGCTTTTACACTTTTAAATGTCCTTTTAATGTTCAATGGTTGAAGTGTGAGTAGAATAATGTCATCTCATTGTGACACTTAAAAAAAAAAAAACACGTATTATTGCGTTCATAGAGTGAGCCTTTCACTGATTGTTCACAGCTTAACGGAAGTTACACCCATAATTGGCACAGAAATACGTCCAACTCGTTTTTTTAAACTTTGGCCATGTTTAGCTTGAGAATCGAACTCTTTAACCGTGTAAATAAGTCAGAATGCATGAAATAGCATTAGACATCCCCTTTAAGCAAGCAAATGCACTTCTGAACAGTCCTCAGAGACCTGCTTTGTATTCCTCTGAATGTTGCCAGACCTCTAGATCTTTTGGGAAATCAATACACCGCTGAATGCTTGTCTTAAACCACAAAAAGAAGATGGATGCTGGAAGTGTTTTAAATAATTAAGTGCTTTTGTTTTGGCACGCAGTGATTCAGTGATTCCCTGGGTCGCTGTTGTTTGGTGTGATGGTGCTGTCATAGTTGTGTTGGTTATTATTTTGTAACATTATTGTCTAATGTCACTTTTTTTCTGAACGATTTCATCCTTTTGTACAGAGGTTGTGGTTGCAGACGGCTCTTACGGTATAAGATGGATGACTTTCTGTAACACCATCTGTTTGTCTTGTGTACAGGAGCTGGATGGCAGCTAATGCATGTTACACTTCCTCATGCACTTCCCTGACAGAAAACACATTGTTTGACGTCTGTATTTTTCAGCGACTATCCATCAGGGAGTCAAGCTGATGATGAAATGATAGATTCTTAGTTAATGACAGTGTTCAAAATTAACTTGTTGCCTCTCAAGTATATACTACTGTTCAAAAGTTTGGGGTGAGTAAGATTTTTTTAAAGAAATTAATACTTTTATTCAGCAAAGACTCATTAAATGGATCAAAAGTGACAGTAAAGATGTTAAATAATGTAAAAAAAATATTTCTGTTTCAACTAAATGCTGTTCTTTTGAAACATCAAATGAATCCTAAAAAAATGTATCAATGTTTCAACAAAAATATGAACTCTTTTCAACATTGATTAATAAATAGAAATGTTTCTTGATCATGAAATCATATTATACTGATTTCTGAAGGATCATGTGACACTGAAGACTGGAGTAATGATGCTGAAAATTCAGCTTTGATCACAGGAATAAATTACACTTTACTATATATTCACATACAAAACAGTTATTTTAAATTAATAATATTTCACCGTTTTTACTGTACTAAATGCAGCTTTGTTAAGCATGACAGACTTCTTTCAAAAACATTAAAATCTTTTGGACATGTTATACTGTAGATCATTGCTTACCAGCATTAAATCTGTTTTGTCCCAATTAATTATTTATTTAAACTACACAATTTATGATAAGAATCATAATCGTACATTACTTGCCTTGATATTGTAGTTACGGTACTTATTTTGGGTATAGGGCCATATTCTTGTGGTCAACACATTCAAAACAGTCTTAATAGGGCCCTATGATTTCCGTGATGCGGAAAACGCGGACGGAATCACGGAATTTACACATGAAAACGGAATTCTCTTATACGCACGGAATTTGCATATGTTTTGTTGACATTAAATAAACGATTTTTTTACTTCTCATTTTTTCAGTTTAAAACAACAAACGTAGAAAGGTCTCTACCTAAACCCAGAGCCATATAGAGAGACATCTGTCAATACAGTTAATATACTGGGATGCAAACAGCGCGCTTTTCAGTATGCGCGCAAGCGTGAACCTTTTGCGCGCTCAAGTTCGTTATTTCAAATGTAGGCGCGCGGCAAGCGCGCTCATAAGTGAAGCGCCGACGCGCTCATTTTTTCCAGGCGCAGCGAGATGAAAACACCTCAACTTGTCAGACTGCCGCAAGCGCACCGCAGTTCATGAGACAAGAACCAACATATCAACTTCACCCTTTCCGTAACAACATTGAAAGCTCAGTCAACATAAAGAATGGGGGTAGCACACCACAAACACTACGGGTGTTTTTCTCTTCTCCGTAAATAAATCAAGCGTTTTTCGGTGGTGGAAATCTATTAGCTACTAAAACTTCTTTGTCGTTGTGGAGAGCGTGGTGCATGGTTGCATTAACGTCAGACGCCACGGGAAAATCGGACCGAATTTTACTATTAATAATAAAAGATTGCCTAAGCTAATATGCATTTGTATTTGTAAATGTCAGTATCATTGTAAATGTTTATCTTTTTTGACACATTCTTTTTATAAAAGTGATTTAAAGGCTTAAATATGCGAGGTTTATCTTTTTATAAAACATTCTTTGTGAAAAATGATTTAAAAGCTAATTTAATCTTTAATTTAATACTCATCAATCCTACCTTGTAACAGTTATTTTTGGATTCTATTAGATTTGTTGAAGGTTTGGCTGAATTTTGAAGAATTTTGAATGTGCTTTGCTGAATATATTAACAGTTTAAATAAAAAAGTAAGTAAATTTTTAAAGGTCAATACTGCTTAGAAGTGAAAAGAAAACAAGAAAAATCCGAAAAATCCGAAAAGGCTAAAAATGATCCAAAAAAACGGAATTTGAAAAAAAATAAAACGGAATTTGAGAAAAAATAAAACGGATTTCATAGGGCCCTATCTTAAGTATGTTTCCAAATTACATTATTAATTGTTTCTTTGCTTTTCTCCTACAGCTTGTTATGAGTGTTGGGATGTGTAAAACGTGTAAAAATCGGTCATTGTTTCCGTTAAGCCTAAAAACTAAACTAATTTAAACGCATTTGATTGGCTATCACATTTATATGCTCGGACGTGACAGCCAGGTATTGCATTCTGGGAAAATTAAGTGTTCTTCCAACCTAGTCATCTATCCGTAAGGGTTTGAAGTGTTTGTTTAGTTTCTAAAAATTACCGTTCTGAATTTCAGTTCATTTGCAATTCCTAAAAGTCATATTGTCCAGTGGCCAGGAGTCCTGTTTCTTTTCTTTCTTCCCAAAGCCAATTTCTACTAGCGTTTGGCTCCTGGTGAGTGTTAATTCTGTTCCCCCTTGTTCATCTATTTCAGGTCATCTTGATTTCTAAAGGGTGTCTTTCATTAGTTCCAACTCACTTTTCTCATTAACACTGATTGCTACATGGCCTGAGGAACAATAGTTGAATGAGTAAATGAGTGTGTGCCTGTGTCTTTGGTGTATTTTTAAGGTGGGTCAGTACAGAGAGAGTGTGTGCTGAGAACCGACGTGTGTGAGTGAGTTAGTGTGTTAGTGAGTGTGTATGAGTGAGTGAGTGAGTGAGTGAGTGAGTGTGTTAGTGAGTGTGTGTGAGTGAGAGTGAGTGAGTGAATAAGTGTATGAGTGTGTGAGTGAGTGAGTGAGTGAGTGTGTGTGTGTGTGTGTGTGTGAGTGAGTGAGTGTGTGAGTGTGTGAGAGTGAGTGTGTGAGTGAGTGAGTGTGTGTGTGTGAGAGAGTGAGTGTGTGTGTGTGTGTGTGTGTGTGTGTGTGAGAGAGAGTGAATTAGTGAGTGAGTGTGTGTATGTGTGAGAGTGAGTGTGTGTGTGTGTGTGTGAGAGTGAGTTAGTGTGTTAGTGAGTGAGTGTGTGTGTGTGTGTGTGTGTGTGTGAGAAAGTGAATTAGTGAGTGAGTGTGTGTATGTGTGAGAGTGAGTTAGTGTGTGTGTGTGTGTGTGTGTGAGAGAGTGAATTAGTGAGTGAGTGTGTGTATGTGTGAGAGTGTGTGTGTGTGTGTGTGTGAGAGTGAGTTAGTGAGTGTGTGTGTGTGTGTGAGAGAGTGAGTGTGTGTGTGTGTGTGTGAGTGAATTAGTGAGTGAGTGTGTGTATGTGTGAGAGTGAGTTAGTGTGTTAGTGAGTGAGTGAGTGAGTGAGTGAGTGAGTGAGTGAGTGTGTGTATGTGAGAGTGTGTGTGTGTGTGAGAGTGAGTTAGTGTGTTAGTGAGTGAGTGAGTGAGTGAGTGAGTGAGTGTGTGAGTGTGAGTGTGAGTGTGTGTGTGTGTGTGCCACAATGTCAATCATACAGAAATCGTACTGGCCCGCTTACAAAGGAGAGTTTACATGCTTCAGAAAAAAATCAACAGTCCAAAATGGGTGTTACAAAAATAAGAATTAAAATTATACATTAAAGGGAGGTTTATGCTCCATTGGAACAACATCAAATATCCTTAGCATTGCACTCAGATTTCAAAATAATTAAAAAAAATCTAATGTTGAACAGGTTGGTTGTAAAATATAAAACGTTTGGTGTAGTTTTCAGCAAGTTATTCCTACTAATCATTTTTTTTTTAGTAGTGGCCAAAGGTGATGCAGGTTCATAAATAAACAAATATCCCCTCCAGACAATTTGATTAAACCATCAAAATATGAGGAAAATATTAAATATGAGGAAAGAACAAAATACTAAACCTGGTTTAGGTATTTATCTGACAACATTATTTGGCAAATAAGGCAAACTCCAGCTACAGGTTTTATTTTACGATGCAAAAAATGCACAGAAATACAGAAAGCTCATATTGACCATAACATAATCAGTTATTAATATTTTGTTGGTATTTGCATGTGCATTTTTTATTTTTTTTAATTTTTTTATGACAGCTTGGCCAAAAACTATATCCGCACAATTTGGCATGTTTCATTGATTTATCACAAATAAAATAATTTAATTGGTTGATTTGCATGAAGTCTATTATCCTAGTCTGCACATCACTTTTGTCCACTACTGTATTTTGTCATGTTCAATTCACATGTTTCTTTCTTTTGCCTTTTTTTTATCCTCTGAAAATGTATTGTATATTTTTTTTATTTGTATGCAGTTTTTGTATGTACCAATTTTGGTGCTAGACCTTACAAATTCTTGCAAATTTCATGTTCTTCACTGATAAAGACAGTGGAATCAATTGTAATCAATCTGATTAATGCAGATCTTTTGTTTTTAAGAAAAATTACACTTGTCCATTATCTGTAAGACCAGACTGCAATGGTTCCCAGAGAAAGCCTCACAGGAGTGCCATTATAGTGCTAACAAATTGCTCTGTCGTTCTCTCTGAAGAAATGCCCCGAAGTCACTGCGCTCAGAACATATCAGGGCTCATTTGTTAGATAAACAAGAAGGCAATTACTGCACTTTATTTTAACGACTTCTGGTGCCCTCTGATCCTCGCCACTGAATGTTTTCGTCTTATAACTGATGGTACACAAACCCGAAGACACATTTTTGCCTAGTACCATTAGGAGTTTAAACATTTCTTATCACTTCTCTGAAGGGATTCGTTTTATAAACGACATTTGGGTTGCAGTTATTAACAAAAGACGTCTGGATGTGCCCATTATAGAAGTTCTCTGGATGCATCATGAAATAAACAAGACTTACACATGTCTCGTCGCATAATTATATACTTTTTACTTTAAGTATGTAATTAAGAAAATGAATTACCAACTGTAGTTTTACTCGCCTTCATAATGAAGGTGCACCGGGTGGCGCAATGAGAAATTAAGCTTTAGTCACAGTATTCAATGAAGGTCAGAATAAATGAGGAGAAGTGCAAAAAAATAATGATGTTCGACACTCACAGACATTTCTATTCTGATGGGACTGGATTTCTCAGAGGAAGGCCAAGTTGGCAGTAAAACTTATCTCTGTAATTTTTCACAGAGACTCTGTGAGGAACAACACTGAAGTAAAATACATCAGTGAAACATGAATTTACCCAGCATCCTCAGGTCCCTCTTCAGCTTTTAAACAAATTCACGTCCCTAACTGTGACTCATCGCTGTCTTTCTCCAAACTTCTAACGAAGAGCCTGAAACCTGACGGCAGCACTCGATTTGACATTTGCTCAACATTTACATTTTATCCCCCAAAAGACTCCGGTTCCTCCTGGATATTCACTCTTACGTTAACTGGGTTTGTTCAGTTTCACATTAAGTGGGATTAATTAGACAGTTGCAGATGTTTAGGAACGTCCCATCGAGTCTACCTCTGTCTAATTAGTGAGGAATATGTGTGCTCTTTAAAGAGCTGATTGCATTCAAATTAGAAACCCCAGGACAGGGCTTAAAATTAACACTCGCCAAGCGGCAAATGAGATTAAAAATCGACGCTGGCGAGTATATGAAACGGTCAATCGCCAGTTGGCCGGTAATTATTATTTAATTTTATTATAAGTTTCAGCTGTATCAGAAACATATATCAAAGCTTCAGTAAACTATATACAAACCGATGCCATGGAAAATGACCACATTGAAAATTGACTATAAATTAGGAAGTCAAGGATTTAGTTTTTCGAACGTCTCGGTGGTAATTAACCAGCTTTAAATAGCTCTGTCCTTGGCCCCATTGAGCTTAGCAGTGGTGCTCTCTAGCAAGGCAATGTCCATGGAGAAAGAAAGCCAGATGGAAGCAGAAGAGATGGATGGCTTAATCCATGGGCCCTATCCGCACCCGATGGTCAAATTACAATTATTATGTGTTGTTATGCGTGATTATAAATGGATGATCGTCACCTTCAACAGCGGACTCGGCGACGGTTGATGCGCGCATCTTTAATGGTAACATAATACACTGATTAATGAGCGCTGCTTTTAAATGAACATTTCTTTAAAACAAAATTTATTTGACAGATTTTCCTTTTCTTAATGGCATAAACAAGCTTTACTCCCTTGAAACTTAAACTGGAATGTCACTGTTTGAACAGGCGAACACACGTGCGCACACATTACTTTTGAAGTAAAATTTAAAATTGAGGATGCGGTGCATCGTGATGCATTGTGATATCGAATTGAACTGAATCGATGACATGATAATCGTAATCGAACCGAACCGTGAGACCAGTGTCGGTTCATACCCCTAATGCTTGGCCATAATCAATGTAGCGTGTGCACAACGCACATACACTTTGCTTCTCTCATCTACTCACAGAAGCAGCAGTTCTCATTTTTAGAAAACCATACATTATTACAAGGAAAAATATTCCACACGAGGGAAATCATTGTTGTGCCCATGAAGATGTGAAAAAATAGGCATAAATCTAGCTTACACATTTAGCCAAATTATTATATGCCTGTTTAACCGAAGCTAATTTGAGTGTGTTTCTCCATCCCCAATGTCACTTCTCTGTGTTTTACGGCCCTGACGAGAGCGTCGGTCTCCTCGGCTGTGAACCGCTCCTGGCGTACGGCTGGCAAATCCGCCATTATAATAGCAACCCGCCATGGAACAAGCGCGCCTGCTCTTAAAGGGAATGTGAGATGACGCTCTGATTGGTTTATTTCACGTTACGCCCAAACCACACCTATGAGTAATGAAGCTACTTCAGACCAACTCATTTTAGATTTGCGTCGGGCGCAAGAGTCATTTATCCCGCCGGTATAATAGCAACAGCGCCCGAGACCCGCCCACAAAGTTACTTGCGTTTCACGCTTGATACTTGCGTTTCAGATCGTTAAAATAGGGCCCCATATCTTTAAGATAGTCTTTTTGGCAGCAGGTAGATCCTCTTTTGATGAATATTTAGCTGAAGTGTAGAGTCCACTATGAGCAAGAAGAGGGTGATGAGGTATTTCCAGATGTAAAATATCAGAGAGGACAGTACATACGAAGGTCACTAAAGGTACCACCATGGTGCATTCCCCAAACATATGCAAATAACCCACTGTAGAATTATTACATAGATGACAAGGCTGGTATGAATTCTCTGGGCTCGAATTTCAGGTGAGTGAGCAAACATTTAGGTGAGATAAATGTAATAAAAAATGTCTAAAAAATTTGACATTTTTTAATTTATGAAACTACCCCCCCCCCCTTCAAATGACCCCCCTCCATAATTTAAATATTCAAGCACAAGAAGACAAAAGGATGCTCAATTTGCTACTCACGCCCTGTGTGGAAAGTTGTGTGTGTGCATACGGTTTTAAACAGCGCTAACAATGAATTGAGCTCTTTCACGTCGTCTTGCGCTTGAACGGACAAATTCACACCAAATTGTCAAAACTTTGCGAGTATACTAGTAAACATAGTCAGTTATGGCTTAAGTGAATGTAAACAGTTGAGAAAGAAAACACACGAGGATCAGTTTATTGGAAAATGACAGCTGCTATCTGTGTTAATCAAACAACACAAGACAAAGAAAAAATCACTCACTGCTCTTAACTGAATAACTTTTGTACCGTCAATACGGATTAAACAATGTTTATTTATACGGTGAAGACTATGCAGTGTCATTTTACAATTACTTTATTTAATGTATCTACCACTGTTACTTGTCTGTAATAATATTTTTAATTTATATTATTTAGGCTAGTAGTTTTAGCTGTAGTATCGAAATTGGAATAGCAATTTGTGAATTTTCACTGGTATCTAAACATTTTGGTGTTATAACATTTTATGGCCGGTATATTTTCTCAAGTCACCGGCAGGTGTGGCAAAAAAAGTTATTTTTTAGGCCCTGCCCCAGTACGATCTTCCATGGCTAGGGCTGGGTACCGAGTTTCGATACTTTTTAGGTACCGATCGAATTGCCTCGATACTATCGAGTATCGAAAAATGACATGTTGTTCGGTACCAGATTTCGATACCTAAGGGGTTAACTTGTCAACGTCAGTGCTCAAACAAATACATATGAAATGCACAACGACACACATAAAGTCGCTCACGCACATACATGTGTAGAGTTTGCGTAACTCTACACACACGAGAAGCGCGGAACTCTCCGCGCACATACTCATATGAGACACGCGCGCACACACACAAAACTCGCGCACATACTCAATGAGACGCGAGCACACACACACAAACTCTCCGCGTACATATTCATGAGACGCGAGCACACACACACACACACACACACACACACAATACCTTAAAGATGTGGAAAAGTCGATCAAAAGTGTGGCTACATTTCTCCAGGCTCAACAGCGCGCGATGCAGTATTTGCGGTAAAATAATTGCTGCAAAGACCGGTACCGCGACAGATATGATGAAGACCTTGACAGTGCACGGCCACGGAGTAAACATAAGAGCAGAAAATGGCTCCGTCTTCGACTGGTAAATGAAGAGATACCTTGTTGATCACTCTGACAGTGTTTATATTGCAATAATGACCTACTGAGTGTACACAGCCGTTCAAAAAATGTGATGGTTAGTCAGAAATTTTTTTTTCAGTAAGGATGCATTAAAGTTATCAAAAGTGACATTAAAACGTGTAATGTTACAAAATATTTCGTTTTTAAATAAATGCTGTTCTTTTGACATTTTTATTCATCAAAGAATCATGAAAAAATGTTATCATGGTTTCCAAAATATTAAGCAGCAAACTGTTTTCATATTTCTGAAGGATCATGTGACACTGAAGTAATGATTTTGAAAATTCAGCTTTGACATCACAGGAATAAACTACATTTTGAAATATATTCAAATAAGATTTTAAATTGTAATACTATTTCACAATATTACAAGTTTTACTGTATTTTTTTTATAAAAAAAAAAAAATCAGCTTTGGTGAGCTTGAGCTCTTTATAAAACATTTTTTGTTCCTTTGTGCACTGGCTAAGGAGCATGAGTCAAACTGAAAAAATAAAACCAAAAATTTCTGAGGTAATGTGTTATGTAATCTTGTTAAAATGGATTTTATAAAATTGGTATCGAAAAAAGTATCGTTAGGAACCGGTATCGAAACTGAGGTATCGAAAATGGCACCGGATCGAAAGATTTTGAACGATACCCAGCCCTATCCATGGCTGACTGTGACCAGTGTTATTTTAGAATCATTGAGAAACTATTGTACTTTTTATTCATATTCACATCCCTAAAGTTTACATTTCCAAAAAAAAAAAAAAAAAAAATCAGTTTTATTTCAAGTAACGATTTTTTTTTTTAATGGTTTTAGTTTTAGTTAACTATAATAACCCTGACCGTAACTTAAACGTTGTTTTCCTTCAGGTTAATGTTTGTTCCCTTTCGTGGTCACTCCGAGTTACGTCGGATGACGACGATTGGGGTTTCGCCTAGAAGCCTATCACCTTCGAGTATATAAAACGAGCCAATGGCAATGAAATGCCATGGGTCTGCGGAATTTGCATAGCGTATCTCCGCCCACCGCAGGGGGTATATAAGGAAGTACGCTGCAATATTGCAGATATGTTTTCGCTTCGGAGCCGAGAACTTCTCCACTCCTGCAAGCCATTCTGAGTTAGTCTTCTCATCCCTTCGAGACGAGCGAACTCTCCGGTGTTGGTGTGACGGCGGTTTCAGCGAGTGCTCACTACCCTGCTGATCTGTTCAGTGATCTGACAGATAGTGTGTTTCTCCCTGTTCGCTTCAGCATCCGCAGAGTTTTTCCTCTCACAAAAAGAGCATTGCACGCGGCACGTCTTTTTAAAGATGCCTCGCCCGTGCACTTCTGGTTGCGGTCGCGACATATTTTTCTCTGATGGGCACAATCTCTGCTTAGCGTGTTTGGGTGTTGATCACGCTAAAGCAGCGTTTGTGGATGACTCATGTTCTCACTGCGGGAACATGACCATCTCCATGCTGCGGTCGAGACTCAATGAGCTCGTCAGAGCGAGAGTCCCCTCATCCACACCCCGATCTACGGTCTCCCCTGGAGGCTGTACTTCGGCTGGTGGCCAGGGTGACCTGAGGGTAACTGTGTGGGACATACCGCCGACACGTCCACGGTCCACACACCCCTCTTCAGCATCAGGACCCGCGAGTGTCCAAACTGAGACCGCTGGTCCCTCTTCGGAGGCCTCGCGTGTTTCGTTTGGCGCTCCAGAGGAAGATACGATGTCGATCGCTGCATCACAAGGTGGGCGTGAGTCCTCGGGAAGTGAGGATTCGGCTGTGTTGCCGCCCTCGGGCGCGCCAGCATTGCCCGAGTCTGATCCCGAGCTGACTGCCATGCTTTCCCGGGCAGCCGCGGCCATTGGGCTCGAGTGGTCCCCGCCACCCGATCCAGTGCGCTCGCGGCTGGATGATTGGTTTTTGGGAGCGGCCGCTGACCCTCGTCGCCGCCCAACCCCAATACCATTCTTCCCGGAAGTGCATGAGGAAGTCACGCGGTCCTGGAAGGCTCCCATGTCTTCCCGTGATCGTTCGTCGGCTTTCTCCGCCTTTCCTCCCCTCGATAAGGCTGATGCTTGTGGGTACACTGGGATTCCCACGGTTGAACGTTCTGTCGCGATGCAGCTGTGTCCGGCAAGCGCTTCATCACGTGGTGATCCTAAGCACCCGTCCAAAGCCTGTAGATTTTCGTCCACTATGGTCGCGAAATCTTACAGAGCGGCGGGACAGGCAGCTGCCTCTTTGCATGCCATGGCCATCTTACAGGTCTATCAGGCCAAGATGCTTCGTGACATGCACGAGGGTAGGACAGACCCAGGGCTCTTCGATGAGCTGCGCGCCGCCACCGACCTCGCTCTCCGGGCGACGAAGGTGACCGCGCGCTCCCTGGGTCTGGTGATGTCCACAGCTGTGGTCCAGGAGCGACATCTATGGCTGAACCTGGCTGATATGCGTGAGCCCGAGCGGACTCGTCTGCTCGACGCTCCCATATCCCAGGCCGGCCTTTTCGGCGGTGCGGTCGAGGATTTTGCCCAACAGTTCTCGACCGCCCAGAAGCAGACTGAGGCGATTAAGCACATTCTGCCCCGACGCTCTGCTGCTCAGCCGTCGGTACAGAATCCTCAGCCTGCTCGCCGCCGAGGGCGCCCTCCCGCGGCTCCCGCCCCTCCCGCACGGCCCCAGCAGCAGCCTTCATCTGGGCCGCGTCGTGGAGGAAGCCGTAGGAAGGCGCCACAGCCCTCTCCAGCCCCGCAGCCCGCTAAACGCCAGGCTAAGCGGCGCTCCTGAGACGGGCCGCTCAGGATTGGCATTTCCTTCTGTTCAGGAGCTGGTAGCAGGGCCACTCCTTCCCCCGGTGGAGGGCCGGGGGAGAATCTTTTGTTCTCCACTCCCCGCTGCTCGTCCAACGACGAGCAGCACCCTAATGTGGTTAAAGACAGAATCGAATTCCCCAATCCTGAGCCCACAGAGCCCGAGGGCCGCAGTGCGCGCCACCCTCGGGTCCCGCCACTGCCGCCCTCCTCTGTTCCAGAGGTGTGGGATGACAGCACGCGCCGCCCACGGGCCACGCTCCTCTCATCCCCCTCTGTCGCCAGACCCCTGCCAGAGCACGCCCCCGTGGGACGCGCGCCCTCCCCTGGCCTCCTCTGGCAGGACGCGGTTAATGACCGTGCCCCCGCACAGGGCCGCTATGCCACCCTCGCCGGTGCCGGTCATTCCGCCTCGCTGCCCCACCGACGGTACGTCTGTGGTTCGTATGACCCCGCTGGTGCACTTTCTGGAAGCCTGGCTAGAGCTTCCCAGACTGTCCCGCTGGGTCGCGAGAACCATCAGGCTCGGCTACGCGATTCAGTTCGCGCGATCTCCTCCCCGCTTCAGGGGAGTCCGCTTCACTATGGTCGGTGGCAATGCCCCTGTCATGAGAGCGGAGGTCGACACCCTACTGGCGAAGGGTGCGATCGAGATTGTCCCTCCAGCCGAGATGAAGTCCGGCTTCTACAGCCCTTACTTCATTGTACCCAAGAAGTCCGGTGGGTTACGGCCAATCCTCGACCTGCGCGTCTTGAACCGCTCCCTTCACAGGCTGCCGTTCAAGATGCTAACGGCCAAACACATCCTCCAGTGTGTGCGGCCGCAGGATTGGTTTGCAGCGATCGACCTGAAGGACGCCTACTTCCATGTCTCCATTTTACCTCGACACAGACCGTTTCTACGGTTTGCTTTCGAGGGGCGGGCATACCAGTACGCGGTTCTCCCTTTCGGGCTAGCCCTGTCTCCTCGCGTCTTTACGAAGGTCGTCGAGGCAGCCCTTGTTCCCCTCCGGGAACACGGGGTTCGCATCCTGAACTATCTCGACGACTGGCTGATCCTAGCTCACTCTCGAGACCAGGTTTGCGAACACAGGGACCTAGTGCTCCGGCACCTAGTTCGTCTGGGCCTTCGGGTCAACTGGGAGAAGAGCAAACTCTGCCCCATGCAGAGGATCTCTTTTCTCGGTATGGAGATCGACTCGGTCGCCATGTGCGCGCAGCTTACGAGCGAGCGCGCGCAGTCACTGCTGACTTGTCTTCGTCAGTTCGAGGGCAAGAGTGCGGTTCCACTGAAACTTTTTCAGAGGCTCCTGGGGCATATGGCATCCGCAGCCGCAGTAACGCCGCTGGGATTGCTTCATATGAGACCGCTTCAGCTTTGGCTTCGCGATCGAGTCCCGAGGTGGGCATGGCAACACGGCACGCTCCAAGTCCCAGTGACTCCAGCCTGCCGTCAGACCTTCACCCCGTGGGCGAACCTCAATTTTCTACGGGCCGGAGTGCCCTTAGAACGAGTTTCCCGGCATGTTGTTGTATCAACAGATGCCTCCAACACGGGCTGGGGCGCCATGTGCAATGGTCATGCTGCCGCGGGCTCCTGGACAGGACCCCAGCGCCTTTGGCATGTCAATTGCCTCGAGTTGCTGGCTGTACGTCTCGCCCTGCACCGCTTCCGGGCGTTGCTCAGGGGTCAGCACGTACTAGTCCGATCAGACAATACCGCAACAGTAGCGTACATCAACCATCAAGGTGGTCTACGCTCCCGCCGTATGTCGCAACTCGCTCGCCACCTCCTCATATGGAGTCAGAAGCATCTGAGGTCGCTTCGAGCCATTTATATCCCGGGACACCTGAACCAGGCGGCCGACGAGCTGTCTCGAGTTCGGCCTCTCGCTGGAGAATGGCGACTCCATCCCCAGTCGGTCCAGCTGATTTGGGATCAGTTTGGCGACGCACAGGTAGACCTGTTTGCCTCCCACGACTCGTCCCATTGCGACCTGTTTTATTCCCTGACCGAGGGCACGCTCGGCACGGATGCACTGGCGCACAGCTGGCCGCGGGGCCTACGCAAGTATGCGTTTCCCCCAGTGAGCCTTCTTGCGCAGACCTTGCGCAAGATCAGGGAGGACGAGGAGCAGGTCATTTTGGTTGCCCCGTATTGGCCCAACCGGACCTGGTTCTCCGAACTAGTACTCCTCGCGACAGCACCTCCCTGGCCAATTCCTCTGAGGAAGGACCTCCTTTCTCAGGGACGGGGCACCTTTTGGCACCCTCGTCCCGATCTTTGGAACCTCCACGTGTGGCTCCTGGACGGGACGAGGCAGGTTTGAGTACCCTACCACCTGCGGTGGTGGCTACCATCACTTCCGCTAGAGCATCGTCCACGAGACATCTCTATGCGTTGAAGTGGAACCTCTTCGTCAACTGGTGTTCTTCTAAACATCAAGAACCCACGAAATGCCCGATCAGTGTCGTGCTTTCCTTCCTGCAAGAAGGGTTGGAGCGAAGGCTGTCTCCCTCCACCCTGAAAGTGTATGTTGCCGCCATTGCCGCACATCACGAAGCAGTTGATGGTAAGTCTCTGGGAAAGCACGACCTGATCATCAGGTTCCTGAGGGGAGCGAGGAGACTAAATCCTCCTCGTCCTCCCCTCGTTCCCTCTTGGGACCTCTCAGTGGTTCTAACTGCCCTGCAGAGTGCTCCATTTGAGCCTTTGCAATCAGTGGAGCTTAAGTTCCTGTCAATGAAGACAGCGCTCCTGGTTGCATTGGCCTCCATCAAGAGGGTAGGGGACCTGCAGGCATTTTCGGTTGACGAAGCGTGCCTGGAATTCGGGCCGGCTGACTCTCACGTGATCCTGAGACCCCGGCTTGGATACGTGCCCAAGGTTCCTACCACACCCTTTCGAGACCAGGTAGTGAACCTGCAAGCGCTGCCCTCGGAGGAGGCAGACCCAGCCTTGGCACTGCTCTGTCCAGTACGCGCCCTTCGTGCTTACGTAGACAGAACGCGGTGTTTCAGGACCTCAGACCAGCTCTTTGTCTGTTATGGTGGGAAGCTGAAGGGGAAGGCTCTCTCAAAGCAAAGGTTATCACACTGGATAGTGGATACCATTGCTTTGGCATACCAGCAGCAAGGTCGTCCGTGCCCCCTTGGTGTGAAGGCCCACTCCACTCGTAGTGTGGCTTCCTCTTGGGCTCTAGCGCATGGCGCCTCGCTAACAGACATTTGTAGAGCTGCAGGCTGGGCGACACCCAACACATTCGCGAGATTCTATAATCTCCGAGTAGAGCCAGTTTCTTCTCATGTACTCGCTTCAACCAGCCGGTGCTAGATTCTGCTCAGGTGTCTTCGCTTGCTCGCCTTTCCTCTCCACGGACGGGATACGTGCGATATTTCTCTCAGGTGAGTCTGATAAGCTCTGAGTTCCTCCAGCACTGATGACGTCAACGCCTGACTTATGCCATTTTGCCATAACGCAGCTTTTGCGCTTGACTAGGTGCCTCCATGTGCATGGTTCCCCCTCTGGGCGACCCCCACATGTGTTTTCCACTGTAAGTCTCCTTGTGAGCGTGTGTCTTTCCCTTGGCAAGCCACCTTGCCACCCCTGGGGTTTAAAATTCCACCTGCGGCTGGACACCCCAGTGATTCTCCATATGCATCCCTCTGGGTCATATGTGTATTCTAAGTCCCCCCCATCAATGGCTGGGCATGATTGCATATTTCTCTCTGAGATATGCTTCCCAGTGTACCTTGGTATCCCTGTGTTAAGTAGGACTCCTTCGTTCGTGCTAGTCTCACAACAGGGAGCTCAGACTTACGCAGGGCACTGGAAGACAGCCGAGGTGGCGTGATTAGACTGGAACCCCAATCGTCGTCATCCGACGTAACTCGGAGTGACCACGAAAGGGAACGTCTCGGTTACGGATGTAACCCTCGTTCCCTGAGTGGGAACGGAGACGTTACGTCTTCCTGCCACTTCCGCTGTATCGCTGAAAAACACCTGGGGCCAGTCTCGACTCCTCAGCGAAGACATATCTGCAATATTGCAGCGTACTTCCTTATATACCCCCTGCGGTGGGCGGAGATACGCTATGCAAATTCCGCAGACCCATGGCATTTCATTGCCATTGGCTCGTTTTATATACTCGAAGGTGATAGGCTTCTAGGCGAAACCCCAATCGTCGTCATCCGACGTAACGTCTCCGTTCCCACTCAGGGAACGAGGGTTACATCCGTAACCGAGACGTTTCTGTGCATTAGGTCATTCTCTTGGCTCCTCAAAAGTCTGTGAGAAACTGACATTTATGGCTGTAAGTGCAGGGACTGCTAATGTTGTGCTGGAGCTGATATGTGACCGTGAGCTCTTGGGAAATGTATTTCACCAAATTGTCAAGTTAGATTGAGTGCTCTGCCATTCGTGGTGGCTCTCAGCTCATCAAAGATTAAAGCGTCAGCCTGTGTCGTTACATAGAGCGGGATGTGTACAGACACACTGAGCCAGAACATGCATGTGTGTTTGTTTAGCAGACAAGCACTGGTGAGTGAACGTCAATTAAAGCTTTGCTTACCAGTCTGATAATGGTGAAGAATGTTAATAGATTTGCACCTTTCCCATTTTAATATGCAAAGAGAGTTGCGAATTGAGTTGACTTTCGCGTCTTCTTGCGCCAAGGTTATAATCGTTAACGAAAACGAACGAAAAAACGAAAACTAGGTGGGAAAAAAACATTGTCGTTAACTGAAATAAAAATAAAAACGAGGCATTACAAAAAAACGATAACTAACTAAAACTGTAATGTGTGTTTGGCAAAACTAACTAAAATAAAATAAAATTATAGAGTAAATGTCCTTAGTTTTCGTCTTTGTCAAGGTCTTTCATTTTTTAACGCTATTTAAAACACGCAGCGTATTCGTTCAGCTGCATTTCCTTTCCCTGCTCTCCCTCCATCTCTCTGTCACTCATGCGTCTCTCACATGCGCGCGCACACACACACACACAGCCCCTCCATGCACACCGCATCTCCATGAGAACGAGTGTTTGTTCGACGTTAAAAGCAAGTTCGGGAAAGGTTGGTATCTCTATCTCGTGAACACCTTTACACAATCACACATTAAAAAGTGGTATAAAAATATTTTTAATTCTGAATATAATTTTGTCAGTGTGTTAATGTCGACCCTAGAAGCGATTGTGCCTTCTTTAGAAAGTTAACTAGTCGCAAGTTTGAGGTAAAATGCACTTTTTGGTTGTGGTTGTCGATGTCAAAACACTATATAAGCTGTGATTCAAATATTAAATATAATGTTATGTCATTTTTTTACTTTTACACTGAATGTTTGCTGCTTCAATCCAGATGAGTATTGATAGGGTAAATTTAGTAACTTATAGGGTGTGAAAATTGTACAGCTGTGGTATTTGTAGACCAGAAAACTAAAACTAACACTAAAACTAATAAAAACTAAACTAAAACTAAGCATTTTCAAAAACTAAAAACTAAACTAAACTAGCAAACCCACTTTAAAAAACTAATTAAAACTAAACTGAATTTGAAAACAAAAAGTCAAAACGAAATAAAAATAAAAACTAATGAAAAATGCAAAACTATAATAACCCTGTCTTGCGCTTAAATATTTACATTTGCAAGGCTTAAACTTGCGCAACGATGCAGCGCTGGCCTGTCAACTGTCCCGAGCGTCGATCACATCTGTTCACGTTCACATTCATGTTCTCATAACATTGCATTGTTAGAATTCATGATTTTGAGATTGATAACGCCTCATATACTCACCAATGACAATTTTTACATGCATTTTACATGCATTTGGTGAGTGTTAATTTTTCTTACCTTGTGCTTTTCACATGCGATTTTCCTTGACATATGAGAACAAATGCTGTCAATTAAAGTTGAGTTTGCTGCATATTCCTTTATGTGAGCTGCAAATACTCATACTCACAATCATTTTGTTAAATGGTTATTGTTCTGCTGAAAGATTGTAATATTATCTTATTACTTTTTTACGATTATTATGCTTCAGTGCGGGTGAACCTCTGCTGGCGTTATTCAAACAGCACTAAATATCGGTTCTTCACTGTCTGTGTTTGTGTTTTTTCTGTGCATAGAGTGTTTTATCCTTTTGTTAAGTCTACACGCAAGGAATTCCTCTAGGATTACAATGTTTTGTTAGTTTACAGCAGTATCAAAATGTGCAAAGAATTCTTTTATCTGTTCGTCTGATGCTCCTCCTGTTTCTGTGTTCAGCTCCCACTACATGTCACATAAAATCACTTAATGCGAGATGTTTTCTTTCTGTTTGTGCTCTGATTCTGTCACACACACTCACAGTGGAGACCCATTGGCGTGTTTGTGCACTTTTTCTTCCATATTTTAAAAGCAGAAAGGCCATGATTTGGGTAACATCCTTGATTTTGGAATCATTTGCAATGCTGTTGTCCTTCCAGGAATTGCATTCATAATTTAATCTCTCATCATCATTATCTTTTTAATAGCTTGGCTGCTCTCCGTAAGTGCTTTTGCTCTTCTTCATAGAAGAGCACATGTTGACTTCCCCCAGTTTAATTACATTAGAATGACACTGGAGATGACATTATACTCACTCCAATTAGTTCAGAAACAGGAAGGATTGTAGCTGAATCACCAACAGGTGCGGGTTTGCCGAATTATGGAAATTGTGGGCAAAATGTTCATGATGTAGACTTGGAATTAAAGGGCTGGTATAATGCCTTTTTCACAAGATGTAAAATAAGTCTCTGATGTCCCCAGAGTGTGTATGTGAAGTTTTAGCTCAAAATACCCCAGAGATATTTTATATAGCATGTTAAATTTATATTTTTTTGCCGTTTTTGTGTGTGTCCCTTTATATGCAAATGAGCTGCTGCTTCCGGCACAGGGGGCGGAGCTTCAACAGCTTGCACTCACACACACATGCACTGAAAACTTCAAAAACTTTTAGCCTTTTATGTTCAAACCGGAGTCAGACAATGATGGAGAGACTCAAGAAGAAGTGACAACATGTAGAAGCAACAGGACATTTCTGAATGGTTAGTTGATGAATTTATGCAGCTTATATGTAGTTATCTTCTAGTCATTGATTAGCATATTCTGTCTTGATAATCTATAAATTGTGCTCAGGGGGCGTTTAATATTAATAACATGAATAAAATATGATGTCAGATAAAGTAAAATGTGTTGCAAACACCATTTTGCGTTGACTGTTAAGTCACAGCTCTATATTCTTACTCTTTGTCAATAATTGTCTCATTTGTGTCTATTTCTATTCTAACAGAAACATCTGAGACAAAGCTGATACTTGAATGAAGCATTTCTGCAATGAAAGAGCAATGAAATTTTCCAGTGAGAGCAGCCCAATTACTGGCAAAGTAGTCGTTATGAAAAGGAATGTTATGAAAGTGCATCGTAATGGTTCAAAGGTCAAAGAGTGCCGGGTCTCATCCCACACAGACACACGTACGTCTGCCTAGCAACACCTTTCTCTGTAGTGGAATCTCCTGTCTTGTTTCTAAAGGTGATGGCAGATGCTTGGCTGCCCAGTCCTGCTAATTGACGCTTGCGTTGTGTTGAATTGATTAGAGCAGGGAAATATGAACTGCTTATGGAGCGAGTCCTGCTCCTCCGGGAATCTCCGCCACACTTCTGTGTCCTAGCTGAGCTTTAAACACTGCAGAAAATGAGTTTTTTATAAAGCTAGCTAGCTAATAGACAGCCTCTTAATTGGCTGCTCGGAAGAGTGTGGAATAAAATTGAATGCGTCAAGCAGAAGTTGGTCGTCATTCTCATTTGTGCCGTTTGTTTACGGAGTAGACCGTCACCAGCTGCAGCCTTTCCTTTAATATACACTATTCAAAAGGTCATAGCCTCTTTATTAGGAGATAGTTGCCATGGTTTCAGCAGACCTCATCAAAGGAATTGGTGTCATCGTGTCGTTCGTGTCTTCACTTTTTTTCAGATGAGCTAAAAATTAAAAACTAGGGCCTAATAATTGTCATGACGTTCTGTTCCATTAACGTTACTTCATTCTTCTAAAGATCACGGTGTTAAAATATTCTGAGGATGTATTATATTCAGTTGAATGTGATGAGAGAGAAATTATATAATGAGAAATGATATAATGGAAAAAAATATTCATACAACAAAGCTTTCTAATACAGTGTAACATTAAAAAAACAATAACAAAAAAAACCCACACAGCTTAATCAATGTTGTCTGATTCACAAACAAATGACTCTTGAGTCTTGACTCTTGACTCTTTGTAAGGAATCGTTCAGACGAGTCTTGAACATGAGTGTTCGGATTGTGATATTTACACAGATTTTTATGATTTGATTGCAGTTCACCAGCTTGATTCTGATTTGATTTAATTTGATTTTGTTTGGCCATATTTCAGTTATAATGTCTATTTTACTTCCATTTAAAATAAATGAATAACAGCCCAAACTATGCAGTTCAGTTGCTGTTTATTTAACCAGTATAATAATCAACATAAACCAAATCTGCTCTGTGGATACCAACTGAAGTAAACATGCAAATTACATTTCTTGTGTAAACTGTTGTAACAATGTAAAAAAAATATTATTGAATGTTTGTGAGGCTTGAATGATTCAATGATTTGTTCTGAGTTAGACCGCACTTTATGTGCTGTATGTGTTTGATTCACTAAAAAGAATTGGTTCATAAGAGTCATTTTTGTGAATCGGCCAGTACTGGTTGCGCTGTATGCTTTTGATTCACTAAAAAGTATTGATTCATATTAATAATGTCACGACTCTCGGTGATGAACCCAAACGCAGACAGTATGCAATTAACAAGGTTTATTAATGACAGGAAAAACGGGGAAAACAAAACCCACGAGGGGGCAAACAACACTGGTAGGGAAAATAAAGACTAACAACACTAGACTGAGACTGAACAGTTAACTAGACTATAAATTCACAGCAGATACAAGACTAAACAGCTCTTTGACAAAACTCTTAACAGGATACTCACAGGGGTGATTAGAAAATGAACCCACACAAGACAGCAAACACAAGGGGATTAAATAGGGGAGAAAATGATAAGGACAACAGGTGATACTAATAAAACAATGATGACTAACGAGGAGAACAAGGGGGCGGGATTAAGTGAGGAGACAACACAAGCACACAGCCCAAACAAAAGGCCATGTGCTTGCACACAAAACATGGGTCTGTCATGATCCTGCCTCAAGACTAGAGAAAAATTAAGGACACGAGGGCAGAATCATGACAAATAAAGTATTGAAGTACTAAAAATTATTGATTCATGATTCAATGAAGCATTGATTCATTGAGTCTTTTTCGTGACTCGGAGTGCAGTGGTTACGCTGTATGTTTTTGATTCACTACAAAAATTGGTTCATATTAATAAAGTATTGAAGTACTAAAAAGTATTGATTCACTAAATATAATTGGTTCATAAGAGTCATTTTTGTGAATCGGCCAGCACTGGTTGCGCTGTATGCTTTTGATTCACTAAAAAGTATTGATTCATATTAATAAAGTATTGAAGTACTAAAAAGTATTGATTCAAGTATTGATTCATGATTCAATGAAGCATTGATTAATTGATTAATTGATTCATTAATTAATTAATTCATTAATTAATTGATTCATTAATTGAGTCTTTTTCGGCAATCAGACTGCACTGGTTGCGCTGTATGCTTTTGATTCTCTAAAAAGTATTGATTCATATTAATAAAGTATTGAAGTACTAAAAAGTATTGATTCAAGTATTGATTCATGATTCAATGAAGCATTGATTGATTGATTGTCTTTTTCAGCAATCAGACTGCACCGGTTGCCCTGTATGTTTTTGATTCACTAAAAAGAACCTGGTTTCGAAAGAGTCATTTGTTCATGAATCAGACAACACTAATAGTGTGTTTTTGATTCACTTAGAAGAACCAGTTCATAAGAGCCGATTGCTTGCGATTCAGACTACACTGTTTGCTCATATGTTTTTAATTTGCCAAAAATAACCGGTTCCTAAAAGCCATTTTTTTGTGTTGCAATGTTTTTTTTTTGGTTTACCAAAAGGAACAAGCCATTTCTTTGTGAATTTTCATTTACTATAGAGTATAAACCATTTATTCGTAGATTTGTTTTTTTTTTTAGAATTGGAAGCAGAAACGTTAAACCAACCCCCAGGCACCAAGGCTCGTTCTCTGCTTTCTCTTACCTGTAACTCATGAATATTTACTTTCATTGCTCCAGCTCGTACACCAGGCCACTTTAACCTTTCATTCCAGCTGAAGTGTTTGATTTTTCAGAAAGAGGAGCGCAGGTAGAACCAGAACAAACGCGGGGATTAGTGCAATCGTTCACCGTAAAGCCCTCGCATCTCAATGAGGAATTAACCCCCGCTCTCCACGTGCGACTTCTGCATCAGCGACGCTATTGGCTAATAGGAGTCCGTTAAGTTTGGCCTGCTCTGCGTGGGAAACTGGATTAGCCATTAGGCTGCCAACGCTTCAAATCGATGCTCTTTTCAGCTGTAGGTGTTGTCAGTGCTCATGGAGATTTATGGGTAATCATAAAATCAGCGTGTTATTTAGAAATGTGTATCTGACTACGTTGAGGGAGAATTTCACACCTTTTTAGGAGCCATTGATTTTTTTTGTGTGTATATTATTGTAATAATAATAATAATAATAAAAATTAGAGATGCACGATTTATCACCCGTCATATTGGTATCGGCTGATATATGAACATTTTGCAGATAACTTAAAACCGGTAAATAATGGATTATTTCCTTCAGATACGCACTGTTCAACAGGATGCTTTTGAATTGCTTAAAAATGTATTGGAATCACTTTGAAAAGGAAAATACTGTAAAGTGCAGCACAAGTCTGTCATATTGGATACATTAAATTATAATGAAAACACTGTAAAAGAATGTTGTGAATTCTTTCTGTTTTAGCTCTTTGTTACAGGATAAGCTTGTGCATTCGCAGCCTTTTGTGTAATTGTAAGTTAAATAAAAGGTAAAATTATGTCTATTTTTGAATAGAAAATTACATGTGCCAGTGTTAATCTTTAGCTTCAGCCTGTCATTAATAATAATAATAATAATAATAATAATACACCTCTGGCAT
Source organism: Vimba vimba (assembly GCA_022828995.1). Lineage (NCBI taxonomy): Eukaryota > Metazoa > Chordata > Actinopteri > Cypriniformes > Leuciscidae > Vimba > Vimba vimba. The sequence continues at coordinate 2,604,620 of CM040839.1, forward strand.
CATGCCGCTGAGTTTTGCACAAAGCACCACTCACATTTTGTTACATTTTGTAACTCAAATTGAGTTAGTTTTCCACGGTGGGCTTGAATGCTGTGGGCATCCAGGCTGTGGATGACAGAGTTCCTCTGGGATAAATATGAAACACCTACTCCTAGATACTCAAGCGCTTGATGGTGAAACGTGTCAGAAAGGCACTCGTTTTGAGGGCACTTTTTGGTAAAAAATATGCATCCTCTCTGGTGATGATTTAGCGTGCATTTACTTGCCTTTGAATTATCTTCAAGCTGGGCCAGTATTAGAGAGTCTGTCAGATGTTTGGTTAACAGTTTAGATACATTTGAGTGTGTTGAAAGTTATGTTAAAATGCTACTCTGTGCATTCGCTACTATGCGGACACTGTGAGACACTTGTTACACACTGCGGTGAGCTAGATCGATATTAGGCATGGTAAAACATGGTACTCGCGGTAAATCAAGAAAACGAGATTTAAACAATAAGACGGTTACACTTTATTTTAAGGTGTCATTGTTACAGTGTATTTATATATTTAAGTACTGAGTAATATTAATTAACTACATGCACTTACTATAGAGTTAGGGTAGGATTAGGATTTGGTTGAGGGTTAATTGCATGTAATTATGCATAATTTACTGTTATTACTACGGTAAGTACATGTAACATGTAACAAGGACTCTGTAAAATAAAGTGTTACCAATAAGACCAACTGTTTTGAGCTGTATAACAATGATTCGTTTTCTTTTTCAATGAATGTATCCAAACAGTTGCTCACCTGTCTAATAAAACACATAATATATTAAAGCATCTTTGGTGTTTCCATGGTTTCTACAAAGTAAAACCAGAAATCGAGGGTAACGCGGGTATGATGTCATTGATAGGCGTGTCCTGGTTAAAACTGCTTATTTCTCTGGATTTAAACATTCTTGTAAACATTTGGGATAATGTAAGTACACAAGTCAACAAAATATATTACATATTGTGCCTTGATAATAATATAATAATAATACATTTTATTTGTAATGTGCTTTTCTTATATCCAAAGCACTACAACAAGTACAGTACAAAAGTACATCCATAAAAGAAAATTAAAAACCAAAATGCAACAACAGGAAGAGTACAATATACATCCAGTGTCCAGCACACAAACACTACCTTTAATGTATTCCAGACGTTTCCGTTTTCCCCCTTCAGTGACGAGTGGAATTACAGTGCATGTTCTCCTTCGCTGGACCTCTTGGACTGTCACTGCCCTGGACTGCAAATGTCACGGGACACTGACTGTTAATGAATCGCACCAACTCAACATGGCTATGTACGAGAGATACATTAAAATATGCAAATCCATCAGATGGACCAGTAGCAGCTCCCCGTGGCTCATGCATATGTTCCCGCGTTTGCTTCATTCGTTCTCCGTTAGCCTCGGTTCAGAGCTGCAGTGTCTGCTTCGTTTTAACGTGCAACTGCGTTGAAGTCAATTAAGCACTGTGTAGTCGTAGCATTTCTCCGAGGTGACCTGGTGACCTTTGGAATACACACAGGCATCAGTTAAATGTCTTCTAAGGTCACAACATTTGATGAATCATGGCCCTTATTTAACAAAGCTGTTTGTTATTCTCCTCATCGTGCTCTTTGCAGCATTTTCATATTCATATTTTTTTTTTGCCTTTGAATGGAAAAGCACTTATGGCACTGAGAGCTGTGAAACGGTACACATTTGCGCAGGTGAGATGCAACGCCCTCTGGAACACATGGTTATGAGTTTCATACATATTCACGTCTCAGCTGATTGACTCTTAAATGGGCTTATATAACATTCTTAAAGTGAATATATAGGCTGGTGCGCAGTAATTGGGGCAAATGGCATACCTGCTTTGTATTTTATTTGAAATATTATATTTTATTTCATTTTTTTAAGTTTTAGACATTTATTTATTTCATGTTTTAGTATATTTTCATTGGGAATTGAAACCAAGACCAAGCCATTATCAGCGGCATGCGCTACAGGGCTCCAGACTGCAACCTATTTTCCTAATTTTTGTTAAAGTTCGCGCTGGTGCACCACCATGATCCCCACATGAGAAGAGCTGGCATTTCTGTTGCATATGAGAAACATTAAACGGCAAATGAGAGGAAACCGTGCTTCTCGTTCGAGCTGTGCTGCATGCACCGTTTATCAGCTCGAAGCGATAATAGACAGTAGAGCTGCACGATTAATCGTTAAAAGATCACGATCTCGATTCAAACACCCATGTGATCTTATTCCTGAATGTTAGGCACGGCGTGGAGCGGACTCTTGAAGCCCCTTCAAGGGGCTTATTGCTTTTATAAAACGGTTACTCCATAAAAATATTCATTTTAATATTTATTTTATTCATAAAATAAACCAGCAACAAAAAAATAAATAAAGTTAGAACACATTTATTCCTCCACCAAGCAATGTAGTTCCAAAGAGGTTGCTAAGCAACACATGCAGCAACAAAGCATCACAAACGGCAGGTGGGCAGTAACACTAATGTAATGCGGTCACAGGTGTGTGTTTGAACGTGTGTGTTTGAACAACGGCTTTGAACGTGGCTCAACCAATCAGAATCAAGGATTGGAACTATCCGTTTTATGAAATGTTTTTTGCACCTGTTTCTAGGGCTGCTCGATTATGGAAAAAATCATAATCACGATTATTTTGGTCAGTATTGAATCACGATTGCATTTATTAAAAAGACACCTTTCAACAATTCTTAAAAAATCTAAATTTGAACATTTATTGTATTTTTGAACTATTAAAATAAATAATATAACAGATAATACTTGAATAAGTATTTTAATTTTCCTGCAGGTCTATCACTTATATTGCGGGAAATTCCCCTGCATACATTGCAAGTACAATCACTACTTTAGCATGTAGATTGTATGAGTAGCCTAAATTAATCCACACAGATTATGAAATCAAATCAATCATTTTAAAACTTTCTCCAAGACGCAATTTCACAAACCGCATGAGTGTTCAGCGGTGCTGCGTCTTCTCTCTCTCTCTCTCTCTGTCTCTCAAAATGGGTTGGACAAGGCAAGCGTCGAAACTACACTCTCGCACGAGTCTAGGAGTCGGGACAGGACAGAATTGTCACTTGCACAATCGGACCAGCATTGCATCGTAACTAAAGTTGATTATTTTCACTTCTTTAAGTCTTATCAGTTTAAACATTCAAGGGTAACACTTTACCGTAAGGGTACATGAATTATCATGAATTCATGTATTAATTCATGCATGAAATATGCATTCATTCATGCATTAATATCTCATGAATCATCAGGAACTAACACAAGTTCAACGTTTTTCATTCATGACTTCATGGATAAACAACACCTTAATTAAAACATTAACTAAGATGAGTACATCATCATGAATTATGATTTATTACGCATGATCATGATGTTTTCTTTGTTTACAAAAAAAAATAAAAATTGGTCTTTACCACCCATTGTGGATAAAGCTATGGTTATGGTACATGAATCATCATGAATTCATGCATAAAAAAGCATTAATTCATGCATGCAAGACTACTCTTCGAATTATTAAAGGAATGTACAAAAATCCACATTACCTAATGCATGCATACAGGCTAGAACAGTAAATCAATTAATGTGAGAACTGTTTTCCTGAAATAGCCTGCAGGTAAGTGGACAGACCCCAAAATTGGCCAATCACAGCACATCACATACAAATTCTGTTGGCATTCAAATACAGTAGTCATCATTAACTAAGTATTATCTATCAATGACTTCATCATGTGTGTGGCCCCTCAACTAAAGTGGTGACTCGGTGCTTTGAAACACTGATGAACAATGTGGCATAACTGTGAAATGAATATGAACATGAAAGTTCAAGCCTTTGCAAACAATGTACTGTGTTATAAACCACAGATATCAGATCAAACATCGCTGGACACCAGGAGAAACTTTGTGCCATGAACGAACAAGTTACAGAAGCCTTTTCAGGCCACAAATCACCAACATTCACCATTGATTTAATGTAGAAACATTACATGTTTTACATGTAATTAACATTACATTTTTTTGTTGGTCAGTTCAGTATAATACTATAGAACTACAATGGAACATTTAATAAAAGTAGAATATTTACATTTTTTTTTGCTATAAAAAGTAGGTTTTCGCACGGTACTGTTTTTAATAAAAGTTAATTTTATCTGCATCTCAATTCAAGCTCAGTGCTTTACTGTTAAATTTCCATTAAACAAATATGAAACGTTATTAGTAACTGCACTTATTAATGCAAAACAATAGTAATTTCATGATTAAATTAGCTTTATGATAAATTTCACCTCGGCGTACATTTATTTTAATGTAATTTTGTGTTAAAATGTTTTAACATTCGTCATTCTATTAAATAAGAAGTCAATAATGAAATGCATATCACAGCAGTAATCTATTCTGGTCAGTTTGAAAAGGGAAGAGAAAGTGCATTGCATTGTGGGATACAATTCTCTATACAATGTGCTCTGTTGTGCCTATATGCAGCAATAATTGTGTGCAATTCCAAACAGAACTAGTTTTGTACAAAGAGAGAGAGAAACCCACAGTATTCACAGCACAGATAAATAAGCAGTGTCATGGTGATTGAAACGCACCCGGCTAGAAAATAAACTCCGGATAGACCTTGAAAATTAAGACGGATGGTCACATTCTGGTGCACGTCTGCTAATGAGATGCTACAGTTTGAGCTAACTAACTGAACCCGACGCATGCATCATGAGAGAATGAAATTACGCAGAAGTTTTATTTGCATTGCTTTGTATCTTATTACAGACTCAAATCACACACGCTCCATTTGTGGGCTATGAAAGAGAAAGAAATGCAGAGGTTTTGTGTGAAATTTGATTTGGTGCAGTGAAGGTGATCCGTTTATGTGATGCAAACCCTTCATCACACAGGCAGGGGAGCTGAGGAAGGACAAAAATGCAGTCTAAATGACAACGGCATTAAATGCCCTCTCCTCTCCTCTCCTCTCCAGCCATCTGTACCTCTCTTGAACTCCTTTTGAGGTCAAACGCTCCAGGGCTTGCGCAACACGATGCCCCTGTAGGGAAGAGGATCCCAGAATATCAATGCTGCATTTACACATTTCTCTCTATTAGAGGTTTTGATATGAAGGTCGGCCAACGTATGAAGGGTTGTGTGGGCCATTCATAAGTAAAATAAAAATGCTAAGTTATTTTATTTTGAAGGTTTAATCTAATTTTATTTTATAATGTCAGAAGTAAATTGAAAATGCAATTTGCGGTGTCAGTATCATTGATTGGACGAGCGTATCATGCGATATGTTTGCATAAAGGCTCTTGCATTGTGCGTCCTCGTATATTGCAGACCGTACAATCAAGTTTTTTCTGAATGGACTTTTTGGACTGTAAAGGTAAGAATTAAACGGTCTCTTCACTCCAACTGGCGCATTGTCTGTCACCATCTACTGTTCATACAACACGCTGTGTGTCCGTGACTGTCCGACTCGCGTGAATATGAGGCACACGATTGGTTGTCAGTTGTGAAGCATCTATCTGTAACATTGAAGAGAAAATTCACTCGTTCTTGACTGAATAACTTTTGTAATTATATTTGTAATGTATATTTTATTTATAAAGTGCAGTGTGATTACAGCTTCTGTACCTGAATACCTGGAAATCTTAAAACACTGTTTAATTCAATCGTATCTATGTTCAGTTGTATCTATTTGTTGTGATTGCTAATTTTTTATTTGTTCTTTTTTAATAACTGAGTGTTTACTCGTCTTTAATAATGCTTGAAACTTATATTAGTTAGTCTAGTTTTTCTATGGTGTTTTTAAACCACAGGCAAACGTTCATTGCGTAAGTGTTCTTTACCCTGTTGATTTTTGTTCATGACATTCAGCTACAATTAAATGTTTTGCAATAAGACAAAATGTGAATATCTAAGCTTTTTTTTTTTTACCTCATTGGAATCAAAATTAGGAATCGTTAAGTTTCGGAATCGATAAGCAGAATCAAAATCGGAATCGTTAAAATTCAAGCGATACCCAACCCTATTCATAACCCTGGGTAAAAAGCTGAGCTAACCCTACTTCTGAATTACAAGTGTGAAATATTCCTTAACCCGGGGTTAAAAGCGAGGTTTAGAATGACGATAACCCGGGGTTAAGAGCAGTGTGAAAAGCCCTTTTATTTCCAGAATACATAACCTGTGTAAAACTTCTTTGAATTACAGTTTTATAAATTACTCTTATTGTCATTCCAGTTCAACTTTCTGTGTATTGTGTCCAATTTAGTTGAAATTCCAACTTCCAAAAATGTTTTGGCTGATACCGATAACCGATAATTCTTTATATTTAAAAGCCGATAACCAATTTATTGGCTGATAAATTTAAATCCAAATTTTTATATATATTTTTGAGAGCCTGATTACAAGTCTCACCATTAAAATCCATGTCCCAAACACACAATTATGATGTGGTTATTATTATTTTATGTAGCCTATTTGCGCTGCACATGTTGCAATTAAAAAAGTATTTTCCTTTAATTTTTTAATTAAAAAAGTGATTCCAATCATATTTCAAGCAATTCAAAACCATCATGTTGAACAGTGCGCATCTGAAGTGTCTCAGCTGAAGGAAATAATGCATTATTTATCGGCTTTAATACATCGTGCCGATAACGATAGCATTAAACATCAACACACATCGACCGATATGGTGGCCAATATATCGTGCATTCCTAAAAAAACATCCTATAGACTTACATTGAAGGAGAGACCCATGTTTACAAACCAGACTTGAGAATCTTTTCACGTATACCATTAAGAAACCACTTACCAACCCTCCAGAGCACCTTTGCAACTCTCTAAAACACTTTAGCAACCGTACAGCGATGTTTTGCCAATCACTCACAACACTTAAGCTCTGTGGTGTTGGGTTTTGCTCAGGGAATCACAACAAAACATATGAATATCTAGTATATCCAGTGCATTTTTGATATCTGTGTGAGATTTAGTCAGTGGCTTTGGAGCCGTTTTGAATCCAAACACTTAAAGCGAACATTTGACCATAAAATGTTGCCTGTGATTTAATAACAGATGGTCAAGTATGCATGCTGCCATTTGAAGACTAAACCTCTAAGTGCCTCCTGCCTCGCAGATCTGCATTTTGATCATGTGGTTGCATTTCACTGAATCATTTAAGACAATCCTGTGGGCCAATTAGTGGTGGATTGAATCAAGGCGAGAGCAGCTTTGAGGTCAGGGTGCTTTAAGCGAGATGCGAGAGCTGAGCTGTCTAGGTTGTTTATTCTGCAGCCGCCATATGCACTCGAGGATTGGTTGTTTACAGCGTCTTGCACTGCGGTGGGAAGGCAGGATAGTTTTTCTGTGCGCTTGACCACAAGGGTTCAATTTTCCCCACTATATTCAATGTGATTGCTTTGCAATAAGAAACTGTGAACCCACGAGTAACTACAGCTCTCAGTTACTCCGGCTGATGAGAGATAGTCAGGATCTTGAATGTTTGAGGCCCTTTATCTCACCCCTGTTGGGCTCAATGAGTGTTTGTACTACAGAAAGTGATGAAAACAATTATCTTCTGTTTTGTATGCTTGTGAAATAAGGGTTTTAGATTTTAGATGGACTGTTCAGCACTACAGAAATGTGCCCGCAGCACTTCATCCCCTGCACAGATTGTGTGGGTAGGACAAGCTATATAATTTCTTCATCTGAGTAAGTGCAGTTGCCAACACTCGGTGTTACCTCATAACAAAATCACATCCAAATGCCTGAGCAGGCGTACTGGCATGCATCCTCATCTTGTCTGTATGTGCATATAGGAACCTGGCTTCATTCATTCTGCATGGCTTCTGAAGCTAATCATTTGGTTCAATGCCAGTTTTCCAGATTCAGTGATTACCCTCATCCCGGCTGACGGATTTAGGCATCAGAGCTAACAGGTTTATGTACTAGAAAATTAGTTTTGAAATCATTCTGCTTTGGTTGTCACAAATGTCAACGGTACTTGTCATCCAACCGGTGTTGTTTTTGTTAACTAAAACAATTAAAAATCTTTTTGTTAACTGACATAACACAAAATAGAATTTTAAATGTTGCCATGGCAACTAACTGAAATAAAATTATTTTATGTTGAAGTACGACAATTAATAAAACTAAAACTGAAATTAAAATAAATTAAAGCTAAATAAAAAAAAAATATTAATGATAATATTAAAGATGACAAAAGCACATAAAAATGACTAAAACTGAAATTAAAATTAAAACTGAAATTAAAACTAAAACTAATTCATGATATTAATAAATACAATAAAAGTATATAAATAACATTAAAAAACATTGCATTGAACAACCGCAAAGTCGTTTATAAGGTTGAATATTCAACATTTTTCTATATATCCTAATCATTACTTCAATGAGCTCTTTCAGCCTTAAATTAATACATTGTTTAAATTAATACATTATTAGCAAACTGAGTGATTTGTATATGTACATTTATGAAATACATAACTTGGACACAGTCGCCTCTGATAACTCTAAATTGTAATGTAGGCATGCATGCATTTTCTGTAAAGCTGCTTTGTAACAATATGTATTGTGAAAAGCACAATACAAATAAATGTGAATTGAATTGAATTGAATAGTTGATAAGGTTGAATAGTTGAATATTCCAAGTAGTTTTGAACTACTCATATGAAGTATTCCATATGTATATTTATATATTATATTTTGTGAATTATTCAGGGAACGAATTGTGACTGTGACTTCTTCAGGCAACCCACTTACCTAAAACCTTCAGAAACATTATTAATTTTTGAATATTCCAGAAGGCTTTTATGTAATTATGCTAGTTGACGTGTTTGGAACATTCTTTGTTAGTTTGTTAGCTTCTCAAAAAATAGAAAGCAGCATTTTCTGTAGAAATGCTGTCTCGGTAGGCATCTCACTAGTCTCTGATATGCAGCCCATGGGTCATTTCTCATAATTGTGGTTATTTTATTTAAAAGATTCTCCAGATGAGTTCTAGGACAGGCAGTTTGGAGCCAAATGGGTTTCATATAAATCATGTATGAGCACAGAAGTGTTTCAGCTTCTTTGGGAAAATAAAATGTCTGATACAGAGGTCTTAAACTTTTGCAGACTCTGTTAAAGTGCCCTTATTATTCTTTTTCGAATATTATCTGACATGAAGTGTGTAATATAGCTGTTTGTGTATGTAAAAGGTCTGCAAAGATCGAAGTGCACGTCATAGTTATTGTCTCCTAACAGAAAGAGCTGATTCTGAGCTGCAGAAACGAGTCGTCAGCAACTCCAGTCATTCCTACGAAGGTTTGTAACACATTTGCATTATGCCAGCCTATGGTCTTCATTGGCTGAACAGCGTCTGCTTTGCCCCGCCCTCAAAAACACTGTAGTTGTAACTGAGACTGGAAGAGTTTGGTTCGTGTTGTCAAGATGACGAGATGCTGTTTTCAGTGCTGCAAATCCACTTTATTGCACTTCCAAAGGATGAGACTCGTGCTGCAATTTATACGGTAAAACCGACGCCAACTTTACTGTTTGTATTACTGTGTATGAAGTACTGAGGAAGACCCAGAGCTGAAATTCAGATATGCTAATGAGCGTTTGGTTTCAGACACACGCTATAAGCGCTCGACCAATCACAACAGACTGGGCCATCTGACCAATCAGAGCAGAGTAGATCAATCACATCAGACCAATTTGACCATTTGACCAATCAGAGCAGAGTAGAGTAGACCAATCACAACAGACTGGGCCGTTTGACCAATCAGAGCAGAGTAGACCAATCACAACAGACTGGGCCATTTGACCAATCAGAGCAGAGTAGACCAATCACAACAGACTGGGCCATTTGACCAATCAGAGCAGAGTAGACCAATCACAACAGACTGGGCCGTCTGACCAATCAGAGCAGAGTAGACAATCACAATAGGGGTGTGTTTCCCAAAAGCATCGTTAACCAACTATGGTTGCAAGTTCTACCGTAATCATCATAGTTCAACGAGTCGGTGTTTCCTGAAACCATAGTTCTAACGAACATTCGCAAACAGCATCGCAAACTTGTGTGTTTGGAACGACAGATCTCGACCTGTGGTTAGAAGCAGAGTTTCTAGTTTGCATGACATGTGGACTCAATAAATCCTTATCTTGAGCCAAATAAGCAAGCTGACATTCAGGACAATCTATATCTTTTATTTAGAATACATACAAATGCCATTTACTTCTTTTAGTTTGTCAAGAGATTTAAGGTGTGGTTTTTGAAGAGTGCGCATGTGCGAACGTGCTCTAGTACGCAAGAACGAGCCTATGATTGAATCTGGAAATAAAGCAAAATGAGAATTAGTCCTCAGATGCCATGTCTGTATTTTATAGCAAAACGTCTAGCATTAATTCAATCTTAAGTTATTTCTCCACCACCTGCGTGACATCATTAACCAACGTGGTTGAATGACCAATTTGCGACAGTATGGTTTCGGGGAACAGTCGTGACTAGCTAGTTGGTTTCTTCAACGCTGCATCGTACTACAGTAGTTAAGCAGCGAGTTTTACGGGAAACACACCCCAGACTGGGCCATCTGACCAATCAAAGTAGAGGAGGCTCTCAAGAAGGAGGGGTCTAGAGAGACATTTCAGAAAATAGGTGATGCTACAGTGTGCATTATAATTTTTAATTTTTTTTTTTTACCTTGGATGCATATTGTAGGAGACTCAAACACAATTACAAACCTTTAAAATAGCATAATAGGGTCACTGTCTCCAAACGCCAGGATCTTTCACACATACTGTTACAGTTCATTCACAGATGGTTTTATGAAGCACGTGAAAGCGATTGCAGGACACGGCTGAGATCTCACACCAGAGAGAGCGCTACGCTACTGCACCTGGGAAAGAGATGTTTCTACCACAGTCAGCAACACACAGGACTCAATTCCCTTCCCCGTCGTCTTCAGCGGGACTGAAGTTGGCAGAAATAGATTAGTTTGAATCCAGCCTCATTTCAGCCTGGCCAATCTCCTGCCTCATGTTGCCTTCTCCAAATCAATGCGGCTCAAAGGTAAACGCTGACCAGTTGTCAAGTAGGTCTATCTTACTTGGGGAAAACTTTCCACTGGCATTTACATCACAATCCCAAGTCCTTTACTCATGACTGTCCTGAGCCGTGACGTCAAAGGAGAAAGATGCTTATAGCTTTTTGCCCCCTCTTTCGGACCATTATAGTTATTCATCACAATATTGTGCGGTTTTATATTGTGTATAGCCATATTCGCACTGGATTAGTATTATCTGGGGACCTTGTGTGATTTAGAAATTTCTTTGATAGAAATACTATCAAAACACTCCAACGCAGCCTCCATTCTTCATGAAAGATAGATAAAAAAAGCACAGGAAACAAAAACCTTGAAAAAAATTATAAACGACCTGTCAAATCACAGAGATGCCGATTCGCACAGGACTAATATCATCACAGGACCTCTGTGTTCGCCGAAATATGGAAGGTCATTTGCAGGGGAATTTTTACTTCACAAATTACAGACATGGCCAATTGTTACAAATGACTAGAGGTCACCAGTAGGGGTCGACCAATCTGTGATTTTCAGGGCCGATGCCGATACCGATTATTACAGATCAAGTAGACCGATAACCGATATTTTGAACCGATATATAGCCTGTGTCTAGTGTAAAAATGTAAATTAATGTCAAAATTAAGAATAACAAAGGGTTTTGACAAATACTTTCTTTAAATGCTTTTAAACATATCTTTAAATCTGAGAACTGTTAATATTAACATTAATAATAAAAATAATAATAATAACTTGCAGCATTCTGTAAACATTTTGTAAAACTTAAAGACTCTATTTTAATGGTTAAATAACATTTTAGTAATCAAAAAGCATTACTAATTAATTGAAATCATCAAACTTATTCAATTTATTTACAGTTTAACAAAAATTACATTTTAGGGCCCTATGAAAAACTGAACTTTTATTTTGAAGGGTTGCTGTGGAGATCTTTCGTGTTTCTGTGTGTTTATGATATGACGATAGTTTTTCTCAGTTGAAGCGTTAAAAAGCTCATGAAATGACTCAAAGCAGATCTGGAGATGATGTTTATGCAATCATGTCCTCATATAATGATGCGTCTGAGGCTGAAAACAGCGCAAGCGTCACGCGTGCTCCAGTGTGTGTGTGTGTGTGTGTGTGGGGTAAATTAAATCACGCGTCTGCGCCATTCATTTAGCCCTGTTATATTGAGGTGTTTTACAACTTCAGTGTAGTGATTGATTGCAACTTCAGCGAAGTCTGCTGCTGCCTGAACTTTGAGAGACGACTAATGCGTGATCAGTGAAGCAGCTCCAGTCAGCAAGTGCTTTCAGTGCCTTCAGCTTTCCGCGTTGATTGGCCGGACTCTTGACTCCCAACAAATCAGATGAGCGGGGACATTGGTCTAGTCTACAGAGTGGTGAGTTCGACAGGGGTGCATCAGAGCCAATTATAGCGCATTTCAAAATTAAATTATTTTATCTGCAAATCGGTTTTGAAAATGGCATATACCGATAACCATAAAAATGCTTAATATCTGCGCCGATAATCGGTCGACCCCTAGTCAGCAGGTAATACTTATCCCGTGCGAATAGGGCTTATGTATACATAGTGCAGCAGACTCTTATTTCAAAAGAGCAAGAGAACTCTAGATGATCTTTAACACAGTGAAATGACAGAAGTGTGAATTGGCACTGAAACATGTCTCTCAGTAACAGGCCAGAGAGCCTTTACATCTCTTAGTCTCAGTCAAACGTACAGCCGAGGGAGGAATAGAAGGCGATAAAGGGTTTATTATTATACACCAACCATCTGGAGCCATCAGTGTCAGAGACCTCTGTCTGCGTGGAGGACAGGAAAAGTGGCTGGTTTCCACTTTATTTCAAGTGGACATGACCTGCTTTCCTCGTGTTTCATGATGCTTTTAAGCATTCACTTTCTGAAGGCTTTCTTAGAAGCGACTTTGCTGTGATAAATGCAATCGGGCTGCAACTGCTAATCAAAAAATAAAGTACTAATGAAAATAAGAACTAAATTCACTTTTTGTCTTCAAAAGTGACAGTAGAGACATTTGCAACTGTTTCAACTGAAAATAATTATAAATGTTTCTTGAGCATCAAATCATCATATGTGACCCTGGATCACAAAACCAGTCTTATGTTGCACGGGTATATTTGTGGCAATAGCCAACAAAACATTGTATGGATCAAAATTATAGATTTTTCTTTTATGCCAAAAATCATTAGGATTTTAAGTAAAGATCATGTTCCATGAAGATATTTTGTAAATTTCCCACCTTAAATATATAAAACATTTATTTTTGTGAATGGATGCAGCACTATCGCCAATAGAAATGGACGACTTTAAAGGCGATTTTCTCAATATTTCAATTTTTCTGTACCCTCAGATTCCAGATTTTCAAATAGTTGTATCTCGGCCAAATATTGTCCTATCCTAACAAACCATACATCAATGGAAAGATTATGTATTCAGCTTTCAGATGATGTATACATCTCAATTTAAAAAAAAAAAAAAACCCATAAGACTGGTTTTGTGGTCCAGGGTCACATATTAGAATGATTTCTGAAGGATCACGTGACACTTAAGACTGGAGTAATGACGCTGAAAATTCAGCTTTGATCGCAGGAATAAATTACAGCTTACTGTATATTCACATAGAAAACTAGTTATTTTAAATTGTAATAATATTTCACAATATTACTATTTTTATTGCATTTTTTAACTAAATAAATGCAGCCTTGGCGAGCAGAAGAGACTTCTTTCAAAAACATTACAAAAATCATGCCGACCCCAGACTTTTGCAGGGTAGTATATGACATTGCTGATAGTTGCAGCTTTGAAATGCAGTGCATGGCACAAAGATGTATAGGAAAGCGGGGGAATCAGACAGGGAAATGCAAATGAGCTGAAATCAAGTCGGTGAACTCCTGCGGTGCCGTGCCGATGCTTTACACCTGCGCTTTATTCTCCGGTGTCTCACAGGAGGGTGTTAATCATGACGTGCTTCTCAGGAAATAAGTCTTCCGATTTCATTTGACTGACGTATGTTATATGATATGACACTTCGCAAGTTCATGAGAGACGTCAGTGCTCCTTTAATATTCAGCAATGAATATTGTTTTTTTTTTTTCTTCCAAATGCAATTTATGATTATATTTGTGTTTTTAAAAGGGAAATTTCAATGAAAACAGGACATTATCTTTGAAAGTAAGAGTTTGATGTGTGCAATATAAATGTTTTTGGTGATAGAACATTATAAGTGTAACAGTTCATTGTGTTTGTTTTCTGTTTTCACCATCAAGTTAGCGGAGTTAAATCTGCCTGTGTTTCAGGACTCAGTTGTTAAGGTTAATTAATTGGTTTCGGTTTTTCCTTGTATTAATAAAGTCTGTTTGATTTGATCTTCTCCGTCTCGCCTTCTGCCTGCACCAACGCTTAGGAAACGTAACAACAAGTGAACTCCAAGAAAAAAAGTGTCCATTTCTAAGTGAATATCTGGGAAAGCACAGTTCTGCAGACCTTTACCACCACATCTGTGGTTAGATGTCTTTCCTGAAAACAATAATACCTCAGAAAGCAAGCTGGATGTCTCTAGCTCACTCTGAACTGTGTAGCCTGTTCTCTTCTGTGCGCCGCTGGGAGAAAACAGAGCTAATTGAGTCGGAGATGCAGGGAAAGGTGGACCGTATTGAATGGAGGGGGTTGTGTGCGACGTGGCAGCAAATGCTGGCTTTTTCCTTCCCAGGGGAGGAGTGTGTGAGTGTAAGAGGAGTGTGTGAGTGTGAGCTTCCAGCTGTAATGCTCTTCACGGATAACTGAAGGCCTGAGACGCTCTTGTCTCAGAGTTGAAGGTCAGACATCACATCCTAGTGACCCACACGACCACCTTCACGGCGAGGAGAGAGAAAGAGACAGAATGAAAGGGAAAATAAAGCGAGTGAAATGTATAGAGCTGTAGACGTTCATTCAGGGGCCTTGGATGCAGTTTATGTGGGATGTGAAATACTCCACACAGGACTGAAATGACTTGGGCTGTGTTGAGAATGCAATGCCAGATACTGAATGCATACGGAATATGATTTAATTTTAAAGTCCCCCTGTGGTGAAAATCAAGCTTTTAATGTTGTTTATATGTCTATGTGGTGTTTTTAATATGCTTTAAGACAAAGCATGTGTAAATTCATAAGTCGACAGCATTGCTGAGTATTTCCTCCTTAAAACTGCAGTGAACCAAAGACAGTCTCAAAAACACGCTTTGAAATCGCTGGTGTTTCTGACGTCACAAACTACCTTGTAACCAATCAGATCAACGTGTGATCGTCAACCAGTGGATCTCTGAGCTGAGCTGAGTGAGTGGAGGCGGGGCTCATTTGCATATTCATAGAACCACACATACTAAATGAGGCAAGGGTGTCGAGTTACATTCAAGATATTTTAAGGCATGAAGAAAAATATTTTTCAAGGAAAAAACATTTAAATATTTTCTTTTAGTGATCAAAGATGAGTTTTAAGGGATACAATTATTGACTACAGTGGGACTTTAAAAGTAGTTTGTGAAACCATATGCAATATTACACATTTTAAGCTTTATTATGCTACATTTTCACATTATCTCAATATGTAGCATATTGGAGCATCTAGTCATCATCTCAACACCCTTTCTACATTGAATGCAACCAGTGATGTAATAATCAAAGCGGCAAATCTACACGTCGTCTCAGAATGCTCATTAACACGGACCAATCAGCTTTGAGCTTTGAGCAATATATATATATTTTCTTATTAATGTCTCCATCTTCCAAACTGCTAGTCCTATGAAGGGTGCAGGATCTATTATTAATTATCATGTTAAGTTTTATTTTTATTTTATTACCAGAAATATCAATTTAAAATTCACAGGTTTAAAAGTTTTCACAGTTTAGTTTTATGCATCTCAACGTCCATTGTAGAAAGTGTGCACATATAATAACAAGTAGTGATTGACATGATTTTTTTTTTCTTTCTATGTTGCTTCCAGTTAATCTGTCACATTTGGAAATGTAGGGTCAAGTTGAACACATTGCATTGTGAGATATAGTATTCCACGCAGAGTGATTTGGTTGCATGCATTCTGTACATTTTGTCCTTTTACTTAAGTAGTCATTGGGGTATGTCATGCTTAAAAAATATTTTCAAATGAATATTTGAATATTTGCACTGTATGCATACTACTAAATAGTGCATTCCTTTCCAACCATAACTTTTGTTTCCTAGATGTTACATCGTCTGTTCTGCTTGTGTGTATGTCAGCATGTATGTCACATGATGGCTGGACTCACAGTGCCTGAATGTTGGTGCAAATTCAAACTGACACATATAATGAGCATCTCTCTGGCTCTGTTTTAAATGTTTTCTGGTTATTCCTCAGGCCTTGCATGTGAATTTCACTGCCACTCTTGATTAAGGCAAATAGAGGTGCCCCTGATATTAATTCAGTGCTATCATGCTGATGGCTGGACTGAATGTTGCCATCATTCAGGATAGGGGATTCATTTCTACGGCTTTAACATGCATTTAAAAACATGAAAACATCACATCAAGCAGGTGTGTTTAAGACATCCTGACACACTTTCCAGAGGTGTGTCTCATTTACATCTCATGCAATATCCATGAGGTTGATATACATTTCTGGGGTCTCATTTATAAAACTGTGCGTAGGATCCTTACTAAAAGTGTACGTGCACCCGAAAGCTAAAAATGGCGTACGCAAAAAAAATATTCAGACTTATAAAACCAAAATTCAATTTATAAATCCCAGTCAGCGGAAGATTGTGCGCACATGCGTCTCCACCCCGAAATAACCATATATGGAGCTTACAACGCCTAGTTTTACTATGCATATCCTCATCTGCATATCATTTGCATATTCATCGATATAATAACATGTTTAACGGTACAAGACATTTGGAAAACATGAGATACGGATGTGCCGTCACATTACATCGATAAAAATCATTTAGTAGCCTATCCTTGCCTTGTTTTTGAATAAATAAATCAAAAAGTAGGCTATACAATACATTTCAGAGAAAGATTTTCTCAATCTTTTCCACTGGCCAAATAATATTGACTTATATTTTTAATGGAAACAGATAGCCTGAGTTGTGCATTATTTGCACGAAAATATTTTCTCAGACAATCTGCTATTATCATAAGCAATTCTCTCTGTAGTTAAAACATTAAAACATAGCACACCACAGGAAAAGTGTTTAAAAGGATTGCATCCACTACAAATATTTATATTTATTGAATATAAAAAATGTTGTAACTTCTCAGTAATGATTTCATGTAATTTTAATGTGTTTAACTCCATTAATGAGAACGGCATATTTAATCTAAATGTTTATATCAGAAGTAAAACATATTTAAATCATTCTTTTATTTATTTAAACTGTTATTGTGAACATGCACTTTATTTATGATTAGGACTCATAATGAAGATTTACGGTTTTACTTCATCTGCCGTTATGCCGTCAGTTTCACTAACGGCCCAACGCTCTCGCTGGACATTTAAGAAGGGATGGATATTTGCTTCATCTGAGTGAAATTATATTTGCATAATCTTTCTGTATATATAATTTTCTGTCTAAAAGTGACCAAAAATACATTTAACTCCAGCTCACCATCAGTGTTGCCAAACTTCTCCATCTCCAAACCGTTCGTACGCGTGGGTCAGAGTTTGCGCAAGTTTTGGCAAGTGGCAATGTAGCATTTTCAGTCCAATTTTGAGTATAATAACGGTTAATAATATGCATTCATTTGTCACACTGGAAATTGAATATCTATTCAAATTATAGGAAACAATATTGCGTGTAATCACCACAGTATTGCATACATACTGTTCACAAAATATGCACTGCATACTATGTTTTATCCCCCAAAAAATAAGTAGTATGCCATTCTGAGCTTATCCACACTGATCATGATAGATGTAGGATTGGATCTAGTGTATATTCAAGTGTTAGCATTTGCTGAAGTGAACTGCATTGCTGCCTCGCCTGTGGGTTAGGATCGGGCGGATGACGTGACGAAAAATAATATTTTAATTAAATTTGGGCGGGTGGCGGTTGAACCAATCTAATGATCATTAGGCTTGCTGGTATAAAATGAGCACTGTCTGTCTGAAAAAGACGCGCTCTCTTAGTAGGCTTCCTGCCTCAAGTGGAGGAATTCAAGTATCTTGGGGTCTTGTTCACGAGTGAGGGAAGGATGGAACGGGAGATTGACAGGCGGATCGGTGCAGCTTCTGCAGTAATGCGGTCCCTGTACCGGTCTGTCGTGGTGAAGAAGGAGCTGAGCCGCAAGGCGAAGCTCTCGATTTACCAGTCAATCTACGTTCCTACTCTCACCTATGGTCATGAGCTGTGGGTCATGACCGAAAGGACAAGATCCCGGATACAAGCGGCCGAAATGAGCTTTCTCCGCAGGGTGGCTGGGCGATCCCTTAGAGATAGGGTGAGAAGCTCGGTCACTCGGGAGGAGCTCAGAGTAGAGCCGCTGCTCCTCCACATCGAGAGGGGTCAGTTGAGGTGGCTCGGGCATCTTTTCCGGATGCCTCCTGGACGCCTTCCCGGGAAGGTGTTCCGGGCATGTCCCACCGGGAGGAGACCCCGGGGAAGACCTAGGACACGCTGGAGAGACTATGTCTCCCGGCTGGCCTGGGAACGCCTCGGTGTCCCCCCGGAAGAGCTGGAGGAAGTGTCTGGGGAGAGGGAAGTCTGGGCATCCCTGCTTAGACTGCTGCCCCCGCGACCCGGCCCCGGATAAGCGGTAGAAGATGGATGGATGGATGGAGGCATTAATTAGTAGTAGGCTAAATAGCAGCATGTTGAAACTATGTGCCAAATTGCGTTTTTTATTACAATAATAAATGAAAATTGGTCAAAAAACGTTTGTGCGGATGGATGGCGGACGGATGATGAGTTTTGTGATGCGGTTGCGGATGAAATAATAGCCCATCCGCGCATCTCTAGTTGTTACTGAAGCTCATTTAATCATTTGCATGCAGAATTGCAGCAGTGCAACTCGCAGTGTAAGAATTTGATGCTTAAATTCGTCACGGAATTAATAGCGTATCCCCGGCCTACATGCTGTCAAAGGTCAGGAAAGTTGTGCCGATGAAAGCAGCTTATGCGTCGACTAACTTCAGTAGTGTTTAATGAGCCCCGTGTTCCCATCACAGCTGACATTGCTAAAATCGCAGTAGTGTAAATGTGCCTTAAAATGGAAGCAGTGAATTGTGCATTTCCTTCACGCAGGCTCTTAATGAGACTGAAGGTAAGTCCTGCCGATGTGTCCGTGAGACCGTTCCCGTCAGGAAAGCTATATGTTCTCACTCTGGATGAAACACGGGTGTTAATAAGGCCGATGCTGTGTTTCACGGCTGGTTGCAATCTGAATGTTCATGCGCTGGTGTCGCCCTATGCTGACAATAATTAACAACAGTGCTTTTGACAAGGATCATATTCTTAAATCACTCCCTTTTCATGCATTTATAGCCTGCTGTCGATTAACATGACATTCAGTGTTCATATTTACATATCGGAAGGGTTTAAGTATAATCATATATACTAGTTAGGATAGCAAAATAAATAGGCGTATTACTCTTCTCTCTGGAATACATGATTGTAATTGGTTAATTGCAACATTCTACAGTCAATTATTTAAGGTGCCGCTGTCATGTCTCTCTCTCTCGTCAGACTAATGCATGTTAATTCTAACATAATTCATAATTTTTGGTGCCGTATTGCATGTCAAAATGGTTATCGAATAGAGAAAAATGACTTGAAGCACTCCCATGTTATCTTTATGGTGATGAACACTACCATTCAAAAGTTTTGGATCAGTGATACTTTTCTTTTTAAAGAAACTAATACTTTTATTCAGCAAGGACGCCTTAAATTGATCAAATCATCATATAGTCCAGTCATTTTATGAAAAAAGGTTAAACAAATTGCAACAGAAGCAAACTCAACTGATTTTGTATCCTCAATATGTCCTGAGTAAGGAAAAAAAAAGTCCCGAAGAATCCCATTGGGAAAGTTTTGAAAAAGACCCAAATATATCCTATTCATACGCCTATTCATTCTTTTTTCTTACGTGAATAGGGTAAAAATTTTAACCTTTAGATATCACCATGAAAATTGAGTCTGTGGGACTGTTTCTGGGGATTCACTTTTTATTTTTCCTGCCTTTTGTCTTCTGCATTCTCCTTACCATTGTCTCCTGTTCTTCCCTCAGACTCGTCCCCCAGAAACAGTCCCACAGACCCAGCCCCAAACCCCATCTCTTAAAAATGAATAAAGGCTGGTTTCTAAAGTACTTCTTCCTGCCTCTATGTATTAATGTTCATTGGTAGCCTAAATGGGTCCCATTCAGACCTTAACATCAAGTATTTTACTGTTATGTGTCAACAAGTTTCAACAAGACATTTTCACCTGGCTAGACCCGCAATGTTTAGACCTGTTGTGGTATTTATGCAAATTAGCACATACGTAATTAGATTATGCACCGTTTGTCCATGTTAACAAACCATTTCAAAAAACTTGTAATACAATTTTTGTTTGTCTTGATGCAAGTAATCAACTCATTTTCATGGTGATATCTAAAGGTTAAAATTTTTACCCTATTCACGTAAGAAAAAGAATGAATAGGCGTATGAATAGGCTATATTTGGGTCTTTTTCTAAACTTTCCCCTAATGGGATTCTTCGGGACTTTTTTTTCCTTACTCAGGACATATTGAGGATACAAAATCAGTTGAGTTTGATTCTGTTGCAATTTGTTCATGGTTGACCCCCATTTTGGCTTAAAATGACTGGACTAATATTAGAGTGATTTCTGAAGGATCATGTGACACTGAAGACTGGAGTAATGATGCTGAAAATTCAGCCTTGATCACAGGAATGAATTACATTTCATAATATATTCAAATAGATAATGTTTTTTTTAACTTGTAATAAAATTACACAATATTCTTTCAAAAACATTTTAAAAACTTGCTGACCTCCAACTTTTGGACGGTAGTGTAAAACTTTTGATCGATGACTAGTCTAAACAAGAAATCAAAAACGTCATGGAAAAAACAGTTAGAGATACAAAAAACTGGATGAGAGAGAATTTTGATTGTAGATCATGTGACCCTGGACCACAAAACCAGTCACATGGGTCAATTTTTTGCAATTGAGATTTATATATAATCTGAAAGCTGAATAAATAATCTTTCCATTGATGTATGGTTTGTTATGATAGGACAATATTTAGCCGAGATACAACTATTTGAAAATCTGGAATCTGAGGGTGCAAAAAAATCGAAACATTGAGAAAATCTCCTTTAAAGTCGTTCATTTATGTTGGTGATTGTGCAGCATTCACTCACAAAAATAAATGTTTTATATATTTACAGTAGGAAATTTACAAAATATCTTCATGGAACAGGATCTTTACTTAATATCCTAATGATTTTTGGCATAAAAGAAAAATCAATCATTTTGACCCATACAATGTATTGTTGGCTATTGCTACAAATATACCCGTGCGACTCGTGACTGGTTTTGTGATCCAGGGTCACATATTAGAAATAAACAATTTAAATTCAAATCAATAATTCATGCCTATGCATTAATTTAATTCTTTAATTTATAGTGTTGCTTAAAACTGCATTTTCTCAGTCAGTGTAATTAGCTTTAAATGTGAATGCGTTGACGCATCCGTACCAGGCGAGCTCTCAGTGTATGCGCCGTTATGTGTTGATGATGGCGACTACAAAAGAATCTTCTAGATTTGTCCCTTTATGAATAATCTGGCAACGCTTTTATGCCTTGTGCGATTCAATCAGTCCGCTCTCAAATAAAAGACCCGGTGCTTCCACGGGCACAGCAATTTCTCGAATCTGGGCCGTGAGTCATGCACATCAATAGCACTTTACAGAAACAGCGTGCTGGATCCAGACTGCACTGCAGACACGATCAGAAACAGCAGCTTCATTGATTTACTTTTGCATACGTTCATTAAAATGTATTTTCACCCTTGTGTTCGAGAAATACAATAGATATTAATGCAAGCGCACAGAGCACTCATCACCCCTTTCCTGTACGTTTTGCTCATACTTAAAGATCCCATATTGTACACCTTTCTGAAGTTTTATTTTAGGTTTTGATGTCTTTAAGAATATATATTTGCGGTATAAGTACCAAAAAACATCCCAATATATTTTTACAGCTATTTTTACAGCTCTGCCAATAACAGGTCAATTTTGGCCTGTCTACTTAATATTCATGAGCCTCTCTTCTGATTGGCTGGTTGTTTTCTGAGTGACGCACGGCCAGGCCAATCACAGGTAACTAGGGTCATGTATGCTATAGCCTGATGTGGCTTGGTGATGCTCACGAGTAAGGCAAATAAAACACCTGTAATGATGGACATTGCTGAGGGAAATATTATCCGGCCTTATATGTTCGAGACGGACTCGGACCCCGAATCAGCGACGACAGGAGACAACCACCTCCTTACTTTCAGCGTTATTGTAAGAGTATTATAATTACCATTACATCAATGCTGCACGCAGATTTAACGTTAACGCTAAAACGTTAAACGCTAAAACGCTTTTTTTTTTGTCTTTTTTTTTGTCAAATTCAATGTAAATATCCAAAATATGTACGGTAATAGCTAGTTATACGCTGATTTTGAAACACTGCTTTATAATGTAAAGCAGTGCTGCGTTCGATACTATAGATCATACAATACTCTTAGATCGACTACAAAATTATACTGGTGTTCAAGGACAAGCATTAAGCTGGTTTAGATCATACTTATCAGACCGCTACCATTTTGTCTATTTAAATGGAGAAAAATCGATCATAATTCCAGTAAACTATGGAGTGCCGCAGGGATCTGTGTTGGGCCCTCTGTTATTCTCAATATATATGCTGCCACTTGGAAATATTATAAGGAAACATGGAATTAGTTTCCATTGTTATGCTGATGACACTCAAATATATATTTCATCACGGCCGGATGAAAACGCTAAATTATCCAAATTGACAGAGTGTGTTAAAGATATAAAAGATTGGATGACGCGTAATTTTCTTTTATTAAATCCAGACAAGACAGAGGTAATACTTATCGGTTCAAAAAACCGCCCACAGAACCTCTCACAATACAACTTTGACATCGTAGGATGTCCTGTTACTTTATCCTCTACAGTAAAAGACCTGGGTGTTATACTCGATTGTAACCTGTCTTTTGAAAATCATATTTCGTATGTTACAAAAACAGCCTTTTTCCACCTTAGAAACATTGCTAAGCTACGTAATATGCTATCAGTTTCTGAAGCAGAAAAGTTAGTTCATGCATTCATGACCTCGAGACTAGATTACTGTAATGCTTTATTAGCCGGTTGTCCTGCATCCTCAATAAACAAGCTACAGTTAGTCCAAAATGCAGCCGCTAGAGTTCTTACTAGATCAAGAAAATATGATCATATAACACCGATTTTATCATCACTACATTGGCTACCTATAAAGTTCCGTATTAATTATAAGGTATTGCTACTGACTTATAAAGCCCTAAACGGCTTAGCTCCAGTCTATTTAACGGATCTTCTATCACCCTATAATCCATCGCGCTCTTTAAGATCAATAAATTCGAGGCTTTTGGTCATACCTAGGATATCCAGATCCACCAAAGGAGGGAGAGCATTTTCACATTTGGCTCCAAAACTCTGGAATAGCCTTCCTGATACTGTTCGTTGCTCGGACTCACTCTCCCAGTTTAAAACTAGATTAAAGACGCATCTTTTCAGCCAGGCATTCATATAATATTGTTAATCTCACAGTTTCAAACTACAATCCGGCCTCTAGTTCATAAATGCCAGAGGAGAACTGGCCCCCGACTGAGCCTGGGTTCTCCCAAGGTTTTTTTTTCTCCATTAGGTCACCTGATGGAGTTTTAGGACACCATTAGGTCACTTGATGGAGTTTTTCGGTTCCTTGCCACTGTTGCCTTTGGCTTGCTCAGTTGGGGATATTTTGGGGATATTTAATTTTATTCTATCAATCAATAAATTCCACTAGAAACAAACTTTGTTGTATTATTTTATTATACTGTGAAGCTGCTTTGATACAATCTGTATTGTGAAAAGCGCTATACAAATATACTTGATTTGATTTGATTTAATGAAACGTTAGCAGACAAACACCGAATGCAGTGAGCTATAACTATTGCTTTCCTACTGATATAGTAATTAGACGTGCTACAATTTCTTTTACAATGTTACTTTTTTCTGTAAAAGGTGTACTTGTGGTAAATGTGCCCGCAGAACGCGAGAACATGCTGCAGTTGATGCCCAAGGTAAACTTGTAAAACTATAAACTGTAGGAACCAGCGTTGAGCTGAGCCTGATTGACGAAGCAGTCACTTGTGAAGACATTTAAGGTCGAACTAAATTGCTGTGGTATTTATCTGAATAAATAAACATTTGCCACTGGTCTCTTATATTAATGTTGTTCAGAAGCCTGTGCAATGATGTAGTTTCGTGACGGTGGGCAGTGTTTGACTGAGTAGTTCTGACATCACATTTATATGGCTCATGCATTTACGTATGCATACTACTTTATGCATTTTGTGTGTGTTTGTGGATTGACTGTTTTGAAAGTTATATGGTAGTTACATAACCCCTAGACCTCTGCTATCATGAAAAAAGCCAGTTTTGACAATATGGGACCTTTAAAATAAAGGCTCTCTTTCAGAGCAATAACCATTTTTGGTTCCACAAAGAACCTTTCAGTGAACAGCTCTTAAAATAACCATTTTTTTTTATAGGAATTCTTATAAGAATCTTTTGGAAAGGTTCCATTGATGTTAAAGGTTCTTCAAATAAAGAAGAACGAGGGTGGTGATATGAACAAACCTCTACGAGAAATGTGCTGGTGCTTTTCTGAACGATGAGACCTGATCATGGATAAAACTGAGACCAGAATATCATCAAGACTTGCATTTGCATTCACAATTATTCATTTAGCAGAGCTTTTATCCAAAGTCACTTACAAATCAGGGCCTTTCTGACACCAAAAACACCTGAGAAACCACATAGTAATGCAAACATCTTGCAAAAACAAATCTATCATGCCTTAATAATAATGTCTTAATTTCAATATTTAAAGGGGTTGTGTTATCTAATCATATGCATATCCTCATCTGCATATAATTAGCATATGCATATTCATCCACGTGATAACATGTATGATACCTGATCATACATACTGTGGTAAAGTGATGCTTGAACTGATATTTTTCATACCGTCACATGCATGTTTTGTGCTGTCAAGGCCAGAATTGCATCATGCATGTGTAACCTTTTCATAAACCAATCGAACTGTTGGACAGATCTCGATTCATGATCCCAGTCTGTTCTCTGTTGGTCATGTTGGGAACTGCAGCCACATATTTCAGTTTTTCTGTGTTTTGCTGCAGCACACACTATTTACATGTATTTAATGCATATGTTTAATGCATGCTGTTTTCAAGACTGTTTATGCAATACACAAAGCAGTCGTGTTAGGATTTCACTGAGGCGTCAGTGTCAGCTGTTTAACACAAGATGGCGTCAGAGGCTTCATCCTGAAGGCTTTCGTCTTTGTTGGAGTCTTTCATTCTGTCCATTGTTTTTCAAATCCGGTCTTTCCACACTGTCACTCGCATGCGATCGAATCAAGTGGTTGTGCGTTCAGGCGGTATCGTTATCTTCTGGGATGCATTGGTTGCTATGGTAATGATGTAGGCGTCAGCACACTGCCATGTGACTTCACCACAGCTGAGTGATGCAAGCTGGCGTTTTGGATTTGTTCTCTTGCTTACGTACATGATGGCATCTAGCCATGGTGAACCTAATGAACTGAAGCTGCGGTGATATTTTGATGCTTGCATCATTAGGTGTGTGACGGATGAACACACACACGCGCGCGATTAGATATGAACACAACCCCTTTCGATTGGTTCGATTTGTTTTTAAATAACAGTATTTAGACATTTTATGTGCAATAATATTTGACTATTTATGTCCTAATTTATTACTAATTATTGCACTGTTTTTATTCTTGCATTGTCTATTCTAGTTTGTTATTGCTATTATGTCATTTATTGACGAAGCTACTTAGACATACACCCTAGTTTCTAATGTTTTTATTGGTTAATGTTTTTATCTTGTGCTTTTGAGCTTGTGATTCACTGGAGTAACGATGCTGAAAATCACAGGAATTAATTACACTTTAACATATATATATATAATGTATAAAACAGCTATATTAAATTGAAATAATATATTTCACTATTTTTACTGTATTTTTGTATATATATCAATCAATTAAATCCAGCCTTAGTGAGCAGAAGAGACGTCTTTTAAAAACATTGACAGGCACTGTGTATATCGCATTATTTAGCATTATTTTTTAAATAAAATTATGTATGCAATTTAATATTGATATATTTAGTTAAAAAATAGTACAACTTTTTTCTTTGACCTTTTCTTACCCTTAAGAAGAAGCAAGTAACCCGTTTCCCCCGCTAAAAAGTAACTTGTTTGTACTTCATTAGATTCATTTCTCTGTCTTTAATTAGCATCCTCACACACAGGATCAATCGCAGACACATGGTGTTGTGATTCATCTCTGTGATCTGCATTTGAAATGAGCTCATTAACTCAATCATCAGCATGGAATTTCTAGGCAATTCTGAAGTCGTTCTAGATACGGTACAGTTCTCCTGCAATGCAAATCAGTTTATGATAAAGTCCCTTGTTTGTTTTGCCAAAGCAAATGAGCAGTGTTCAGTTTCTTTGATGTGTGTGCTGATTATGTGTAAGTCGCAGTGTTTATGAAAGGCTTTCGTCAGACTTCAATAAAGCGCTCCAGAATGTGCACAGTTGCATTGTGTAAATGTTTTCTCTCCGGCAATCTGTCGTACCAGTGGGAGTTTCTGCAACCCGTTCTCCTTCACTCAGCGTTTTTATACAAGACTGTCCGCTAATCTACATCTCGTTAATGATCGTTTTAAACAGAAGATTTAGATTCTAATGGTTGATATATGTATTATTTCATGCATTGTAGTCTTGTTTGGCCATCATTTTTGATCTTTTTTTACTGGTGTGTTCAGGACACTATAGTTCATTTCTGTAAGTGAGGAGAGCAAAATAAAGTAAACTGTGTCATATTATACCCAAATATTCTCCATACAGTGACATTTATAAAAATTTGGGACCAAAAATGATTCGGACACTTTGAGCTGATCATGTTTTGCTGAAGTGTTTTGTCTTTAATTGCTAATGCTCTTTTTACACACAGACTGAACAAAATGAAGCATTGCTTGGTGATTGGTTGAGCTAAACTGGTATTATCTAATTGTGTAGTTAAATTTAACAGCTGACAGATATTCAACATAATTCATGTGTGAGACAGTCTAACAGAAGGACGGACAAAACCAGTCAAATATCAACTGAGTTCTGCTCATGTTTTATTACCATTTTATAAACTATAGCGAATAAACTGTGATAATGTGAGAAATGTTGAAGGCGTCTGAATACATTTTGGTTTGACTGTATGTCTCTCTCACATATGTAGCCTAATCATAAAATATCAAAGGCACAATTCTACAGAATAATGACTTGCATTCCAGTCTGAACATCACATAAAGCCATCGTATAACTTCAGAAGAGTCGTTCTTTTATGATGCTTTTTTCTATTTTTGGAGTTTTCCACTTCTTCATTTTAGTGTGAGCCTTTAAAGGGGGGGTGAAATGCTCATTTTCACTCAATCTCCTGTTAATCTTGAGTACCTATAGAGTAATATTGCATCCTTCATATCTCCAAAAAGTCTTTTGTTTTATTATATTTTTTAAAGAAAGATAGGCTGTACCGAGTCTTTCCGGAAAAAAACGAGCGGCTGGGGGCGGGCCGTGTGGGCGAAGCTAAAGCTGTGCTAACCGAGCTAACAACACACAGAGACATTTGTTCAACAGTGTTACTCACCGTTCCAACGCACGACCGCGAACCTTTATCATTGTGACTGCTCGATCCTTAAGCATTAGACGATCTGCAAATCCGTCGATCTGGGCTTTGTTTATAAAACAATCATCGTCGAAATGCAGGGAACAACAGTCTTACACAACTCCGTTTATGCTCAGGAAAACAAACTCCATCCACGGGTGCCTTAACGCCGGGTTCTTTGGGAATCTGTGCAGGGTTGTCTTGCCCTGGCAACCAAAAACACACTTCTTTGGTGACATTGACTTCCCAAAAGCCGGGCAGGGCGCTTTGATGGCGAACTGCTTTCACTCTCTTGCTCTGTTTTACGAGTGCGCGCGCGCCCGCGATCTTACCGGAGAAGTGCCCTTAGGACCCATATAAGGAAATTCCGCCCTCTCTTACGTCAGAGAGAGCCATACTCGAAAAAAACTTTCCGAAACTTGTGACAAACCGGAAGGACAATTTTTGGAACAAAAATACTCCTTCAAACGTACAACTTAACTTTTGAAACTTTGACCATGTTTAGCATGGGAATCCAACTCTTTAACAGTGTAAAAAACTCAGTATGCATGAAACAGTAATTCACCCCCCCTTTAAGAACTGAGTTCATGACTTTCCAAAGTAGTCAAGCCTATCTAATGTTGTCGACACGCAGCTGTGTCTATTGGCATGAACGGGCCATGCTACGCTTCAGAGTGACCTTGATATCAGACACGCCACACGTAATGAGATAATCTCGTTCATAAAGACCTGGAGCTCATGCTGGGGCTCTTTCTCTTGATTAATCATGTTTGACCTCTAGTGTGATCTTCACTAGCTTAACACTGCGCTTGAAGACGCCAGTCCTTCATTTCAGCGCTTTAGTGGAGTTTCACTCAATCATGCTGATCCATACTGTTAGATATTAGTATAATATACAGTATTTAAGTGTATGTATTCATTGTTTTGTAAATATTGTGAGTTTCTTTCACAATTAAAGTATTAAAAAATAATATTAATATATATATTATATAATATTTGTATTTATGTGTATATATTGTATATATATAAACACACACACACACACACACTTGAGTGAATGCACGAATATTAGGCAATTTACAGTAAACAATTAGTCCGCCAAGTAATGTAGTTCATGCTTCATTTTAATGGTTTGTAACAACAATTACAGCAATTACATTCTATGGTAATGTGTGTATATATATATATCATCTGTTTTTACATCAGCACACATCAAATTAAATTACATATACATATCATGTATTTGCTTTTAATATAAACATCCTTTATGTGAACTGATGATGCCAATCATTAGATCTCATTGTTTGTCTTCCGTCCTTCATTTATACGCACAGTGATAACACCAGTGCACACGCCACGTTATCCATGATGCCGTTCACTTCGAGCTGCACATGATTATACACAGCATTCCTCACATAAAGACTCTGCACATTTACTCTGTTCATTGTCTAGCCCGCAGACAGATGTATAAATGCTGCTGAAATCTCCCCGTTTGCCCCGTCTGTGGTGCAGCTCCTCTGATGTATTTACCAACGCTGCTGCTGGGAGAGGCCGGTTTATTCAATAACCAGCATAATGTGTTCTCAGTGTTGTGTTGGTACACAGACGGGTGATCCTCCTCCTCTCCGTGTGCACACAGCCCTCTCCCCTCCCTCGCAAACACATGGAGATCGTGCACACGCTCTTCTCCCAGTCTCTCTAACCGTGCCGGAGCACAGGCTGGGTTTAGTCTGTGCTGGGAATCAAGAGAGCCTCTTGAGGAATTGTGTTTCACTTCCATGGAGGAATGACTTGAGTCCTGTTGTCACCTTCTCAGTCGCAACTTTTTTTTTTTTTTTTTTTTACGGATACAAACAGGAAGAAAGAAAGAAAGTGACATTTTGGTTTCTCAGGAATGGCTCACAGCCAGGACACGTTGACGGTCCCACCGAAACCGCTCCACGATGAGGACCATGTGGGTCTGAACGAGGACCTGGTGCGGATCCTGAGGGAGAACCTGCTACAACAGGAGCGTCCTCGTCTCCCCCGGGACCGCAGATCCATGTCCCCTCGCTTGTCTCCGATCACCCTGTCCCCGCGCAACTCTCCCAGGCTGCTTCGTCGCATGCTGCTTAATAACAACACACACAAGCAGCGGCGCTTCACGGTGGCGCACACCTGGTAAGGGATCGGATACTGTGCTTTCTGTTATGTGCTTTACTGTCCTTCACACTCTCACATGTACGTTGGGAAGACTCTCGTATTCCTTATGGTTTTCTGAATCACGGAGGCTGATGCATTAATTGGCAGCGTCATTGCCATAGTTACGCATATACTTCATCTCTCATACTGGTTGAGAGTCAATTAGTGAATATTGATTCAGTGGACATTATTAAATATGACTGATGGGTTAAAGGATTAGTTCACTTCAGAATCAAAATTTCCCAATAATTTACTGTACTCACCACCACGTCATCTAAGATGTTCACGTCTTTCTTTCTTCAGTCGAAAAGAAATTAAGGTTTTTGAGGAAAACATTCCAGGATTTGTCTCCGTATTGTGACTTCAACGGTTGAAGGTCCAGATGTGAGTTTCAGTGCAGCTTCAAAGTCTCGACACGATCCAGCCGAGGAATAAGAGTCTTATCTTGCCAGACCATCGGCTATTTTCTAAAAAAAGAAACATTTATATACTTTTTAACCACAAATGCTCATCTTGCACTAGCTGCGATGCGCCACGCATTATGTAATCATGTTGGAAAGGTCACGCATGACATAGGCGGAAAATGTAGGATAGGGCGAAAAACTCCATCTCATTTTCTCCTCCAATTTCAAAATCGTCCGACATCGTTGTTTTATTTTTACTTTTACTTTTACTTTTACTTTTACTTTTGTAAATGCCGACTTAATCTTTGCACGTTCGGTTTGTAAACACTAGGTCTGTACTTCCGCCTACGTCATGCGTGACCTTTTAACCTGATTATGTAATGTGTGGTGGATCACACCTAGTGCAAGACGAGCATTTGTGGTTAAAAAGTATATAAAGGTTTTGTTTTTTTGTTTGTTTTTTTGTGGTTTTTATGACCGATAGTTTGTCTTATTTCTCACTGGGATCGTGTCGAGACTTTGAAGCTGCACTGAAACTGACATTTGGACCTTCAACCCGTTGGACCCCATTGAAGTCACTATATGGAGAAAAATATAGTGTCAATATAGTGTATATATAGTGTATATATCCTCAAAAACCTTAATGAAATTATCAGAAATTTTTTATTCTGAAGTGAACTAATCCTTCAACTTTCACCACAAACTGGGCTAGTGAGCCAGACGTTTAGGATTACTTTTTGTTGTTCATGATCTCATTAGATTCTTTGTCGTATTTACCTAGTTTTCTCAATCCCTGTGTTGAAACGTAACCCTAATCCGAGTTGATGTTGAAGAGATGTTATATACTGTACTTCCCGGCCAAAAAAAGTCACTCTTTGGATTTAAATAGGCATTATTGCAGTGATTAATATGTTTCTAGAATGATATAAGTTTAGGAACAGTTCTTTTAATCCTAATTGATGGAGTGTGTAGCTTTTCATTTCTAAAACAACCATGTAGGAAGACACATCATGGCCATATTCCAGAATGACAAAGCCACGATTCATCAGGCTCAGATTGAGAACGAATGGTTGTGAGGAGCATGAAGAATCATGAGTCCAGACCTTAAATTCATTGAAAGTATTTGCAATGTTGTCATGCAATGCATTAATTCATGACGTGTATGCTATCGTATCGTGAGGTAGTTGTAGTTGTACCCACCCGTGATCTTACACTAGAAGATCGTTAGCTTCAGGGCTTTTTGACACAAACACTTTTTTGATGATCCTATTAGCAGGGTTTTTCCTGGGTCAAAAAGGGTCTTCGGGTGAACTGTGAGCATAGTACTGACAACAAATGCAAAATAAATGCAAAGAAACACTTTGTAATATTAACTTATCCTATTTATTCATGAAATAAAACAGATGAAATAAAAAGTGCTTAGAAGTATTTTATATTTCTGTAAAAAGTCACTGAGTGAATGATTTGAAAAGTTAGTAATAGAATGAGCGACAAAGTAACATTACACATTACAGAAAAAGTGGCAAGTCTATTATTTGGCATTTCCACTCCAAGACTTAATGCACAGATCATTTGACATTCAGTATCGTTTTTTGTTCCATCCATATGATTAACACCGTCAACTGGATTCAATCATGCATTTTAACACGGTTGCCAATCCAGAAACTTTACAAATGTAGTTGTTATATGCAGAAAGCGAGCAAAGATTGCTGCCATTATGATCACTGAAGCTGTCAGTTACCACGAGGTACACAACGCTGCACTTTCGTGAAAAACTCCCATTATAATCAGTGAAGGCCCTTAAAAATTAAGGCCCTTGAAAGGTAGTAAACGCAATTTGACTTGGTAGTAAATTTTTCATCACCACCTCAATATATGAGTTTCCATTTTTTTTGCTTAATATTTGTGTCTCCATATTTTTACTTCATCTAGCATAGTTTAAAAATATATACGGTGCTAACAACAGGACCTGACGGGCTCGACATTAACGCTTGTCCGGGACAAGTGGATTTTTTGAAGGGACAAGTAAATGAGAATTTTACTTGCCCGACCGGACAAGTAGCCTGATTAAACGTCAATAAAAAACAAAACAAAAAAAAACTAGGGAATCACTAAAATGAGAGAATGATTCTGATTGTATTATATTTATTGTAAGTTGCGATCGATAGTGGATAATAAATGTATTACTGACAGTAACAAGGTTGTGCTGTTAAGGCTCGCGCAGCCTCTCGAGGAGAAATCCAAACAAATGTAAACTCAGTTTAAACTCGTTTAACAACATACTGCCAGTGCCAAAATTCAAAATGTGTTTTAATATTTTTAACATATGATACAGCAACCTCACACGACGAGAATGAATCAGTTGTTTGAATGAATCGTTTGAATGAATGACTCAATGACTCGCTCATTAAGACGGTCGCCTGCCGCCTCCTACTGGCGGTTTACTTTCATGTTTAAAAGTATCATTCTTTCCAACGTCTCTTATTTGTATATTCAAAAATATTTAAAATGATCTCATATTCATAACATTATTTAATGCAGTTGTAAATTTTCAGTGTAAATGATTTAATTTGATCGGGGGGGGGAGGGGGAGGGGATGCCCTTTAAAGGTGCAGATATGACAATATGCAGATTTAAATATATCAGAGCTGATTGAACACAGATGAGGATATTTCTTCAGAATAAATTATATTTACAGCACACACACACCAAAAAAATTCCGGACAAGCAACTTTTTTACTCGGACAAGTGAATGACAGATTTACTTGTCCAAAGGACAAGCACATGAAAAGGCTTAATGTCGAGCCCTGTGAGTCGGAGTTGATAGCAATGACAAAGTGCCAAGGTTATTATTCACCTTATTAGGGCTAAGGGCTATGGTTAGGATAACTCAAGGGCTAGGGTTAAGATAAGGACAACTGAAACTCAACTCGACACTACAAAAAAAACATAATTGACAATGACATTACTTAATGATCACAATTAAACATTAGTGTACCTAATATGTGTGATGGGTATGACAGTGTCACACTTATACCTTATAGTAAGTAGTAAGTGGTGCTTTGCATTTTTCTGCGACGTCGTGCTGGAACAGTGTGGCGATGATGATCTCAGGTACTGTTTATGTGCTTTATTTAATGTTAAAAGCGTGTCATGTGACTTTGAATATCATTTAGTGCTCCAGCTTTAAAGCTGTAAAAGCAACAATGGATAATTCACCTCAGATCTTGAAATTAAACAAATGGAAACAAGAACGTTCAAACTGTGAACAAACAAGTGTTTTCTTTGACAAAGATTGTTTTAGTAACTCAGTAGCCTATGTGTTTTTAATAATGTTTAAATCGTGTAATATTTGTGAATTTGATTATGTAGCTTCTTATCCATTTTCTTGCGAGTGCCGTCAAGATTACTCTCTGATTGGCTGACTCCGCCCACACACTGCTCTGATTGGCTGACTCCGCCCACACGCTGTTCTGATTGGCTGTGGGTTTTGATTGATTTTGACGCATCTCGCAGTCGCATCGCATCTAGTGTGGACAGACAAATTATTAGTCGCTGGAATCTTATCGCATCGCGTCTGTTTAGGACACGGTGTAAATTGCATAACAGACACCTTTGTTTGATTGACAGATGTGGTCCTAGAGGGGCTTTCTGTGTCTCACCTGCTCGGGTCAATGAGGTGGCATTAAATGCAAGTAATGCAATATGCAAACCGACAAGAATGCGGTGCAAGAGATGATCATTATGGTTTTTTTTTTGGTTTTTTTTTGCGTTTGTGTCTGATAATGCAGTAATCTCAACGGTACGTCATAAACCATCATTAAGACAAGCTTTAAACTTCCCACTTGTACAGAATGAAAAGCAACCCTGTTCTACATCTGTTTGAGCGGCAGATCA
This sequence comes from Vimba vimba, assembly GCA_022828995.1. Lineage (NCBI taxonomy): Eukaryota > Metazoa > Chordata > Actinopteri > Cypriniformes > Leuciscidae > Vimba > Vimba vimba. Next base: position 2,639,314 of record CM040839.1, read on the forward strand.
CAGACTCAGTCATACTCACTGCCGGCCTTTGAAACGGTCACGCGTCTTCAGTACTGTGTGCAATAGCGTTTGATGTTTAACTCGGCCTTTAGAGGAGTGTGTCTCCTGAGAGGCGTCGGCTTCTGCTTTGCTCTAATTTGCAGCATGTATTTGTGCTTCTGCAGTTTATTACTCCTTTAACTCTCAGGGCACTGATGTTCCTGGCACAGCTTCCCTTGTACAAACCTGAACCTTTTTATCTTTGGTATTAAATGGTAACTCTCGCCAAAATGCAACCTAAGGTCTTTTTGTGAATCTACCCGAGGCAAACTTTCGTTTAAAAGCATAATTAGGATGGAAACGCCACTTTTAAGATTGCCTTTTGATTCAAATTGCCTTTTGAATGGGAGTGCTTGGGGCACGACTATGATAGCATCAAAAATCGCTATTTTTAAAACACTAAGAAGGCTCGACACAACATGAAACTTTGCTCGAAGTATCACCAGGGGCTCTACACATGAACTCCAGCATTGACAACATTGTTTGTGTACACAGAGTTTACTAAAAAGAAAGATTTTGAACAACTCACTGTAGCTGTTGTTGTTTCTGTCTGCCGGCATTTTGTCAGTCAAAAATAGTCGATCTCCATCATTGTCGAACTCTGGTTTGAACATAAAAGGCTAAAAGTTTTTGAAATTTTCAGTGCATGAAAAAAGACACAAGCTGTTGAAGCTCCGCCCCCTGTGCCTGGAGCAGCAGCTCATTTGCATTTAAAGGGACAGACACAAAAACGGTGCATTTTTGCTCACCCTCATAAAGTAACAATTTAACATGCTATATAAAATATCTGTGGGGTATTTTGAGCTAAAACTTCACATACACACTCTGGGGACATCAGAGACTTATTTTACATCTTGTGAAAAGGGCATTATACCACCACTTTAAATTTACTTCAGTATTTCATGTCAGAAGGTTTGGTTTCAGAGAACGTAGGCTCTGACTTTGAGAGTGAATGCATAACAAATTTGCATCCACTATGGTTCAAAAGTTTGTGGTCGGAAAGAAGTCTCTTATGCTCATCAAGGCTGCATTTATTTGATTAAAAATACAGTAAAAACAGTAATATCATGAAATATTATTGCTATTTAAAATCAATGTTGTTTTCGTCAACGATGACGATAACGAAATGATTTCGTTGACGCACCTTTTTTTTTGTGACGATAACGCGACGATGACTAGCTAAAAATGGCTCTAAGGTGACTAAAACATGACGAGACGTTTTCGAGTTTTCGTTGACGAGACGAGACGGAACGAAAATGATTATAAGTCTGACGTTCACAATGCATGTCATTTCTGCCTATTTTGCGTGAAATATGTCTGTTTTGAGCTAAAAAAGTATCAGCAATGCTGCCGCTTCCTATCCTTGTTTTGGGTACGCCCACCACCCGGTTGCCGCCATGCCGCGCACCAGATTCCACACAACAACAACACACCTGCGGCTAGTCACTCGCCACACATCTTCGATATTCAGGCGCCGGACTGGACAAAAGCGAAACGAACTGCGCGAGCGAGCGACAGTGCGCGAGAGAGACCGAGTGTACGCGAGAGAGACCAAGTGTGTCTGCGCGCGAGAGAGACCGAGTGTGTCCGAGCATTAGTTTAGTAGGCTAATTGGTACAAAGTAATATATAATTATTATATAACTTAGATTACAACATAAATTATAACATAAATTATTATTTAACTAATTATAAAATAAAGCCACAATTGCCAAAGTAAGAATGTTTTTATTCCTGGCTTTTTTGGAGTAAAACAGTGATTCCACTGTTACCACTTTATCTGTGTGTAATGTTGTAGTAGCTCAAAGTTTTTTGCTGTTTAAACTGTAAACCATTCCTTTATTACTGTGATTACTGGTGAAAATAGCCAATGTGCTGAAATTTTAGAAGAGCATCAATTCATGTAAAAAATATAACTTGAAATATGGGGATAAAAGGTTTCTGCCCAATGCGACAATGAAGTACAGCTTGGCAGCACTGCATCTCCATCAATGAGAAAGTCTAGTTTATTATGCAAAGGTTTTAAGGTTAACTGTTGTTTTATGAATTGCAACACTTGCTACAACCTGTCAAACCTAAGCCCATTTCCAATACTTTTTAACCTAAATTAATTTGTTAAAGACTACTTTTTTTTTTTTTACTAAAATTGACTAAAACTTGACTAAAACCTTTTTGCGTTTTCGTTGACTAAAACTTGACTAAAACTATCAAGTTTATAAGTGACTAAAATGTGACTAAAACTAAAAAGCATTTTCGTCCAAAAGACTAAAACTAAGACTAAAACTAAAAGGGCTGCCAAAAACAACACTGTTTAAAATAATACTTTATATTGGAATACATTGTAAACTGTAAATTATTCCTGTGATCAAAGCTAAATTTTCCAGTCTTCATTGTCACATGATCCTTCAGAAATCATTCTAATATGATGATTTGATGCTCAAGAAATGATGATTAAATTATATCCTTATGATAAATGATAATTCTGATTATGATCAGTGTTGAAAAACAGCTGCTTCATATTTTTGTGGAAACCGTGATTAATTTTATTCAGGATTCTTTGATGAACATAAAGTTAAAAAATCTTTTGTAACATTATAAGATTCTTTACTGTCACTTTTGATCAATTTTATGCATCCTTGCTAAATAAAAGTATTAATTTAAAAAATCTTACTGACTCCACACTTTCTGATTCTGTGGTAACTTTCAGATCTGACATCAGAAAGCAGAAGTTAATGTCGGCATGGCCGAGCAAACAGGGAAAATGACTCACACACACGGTACACAAACACACTGAGACACACTGCCATTATTTTACAACCACCAACTGATATAATCCCGGCTATGATCGCTCATAAAACCCTCAGCACAAAGCTCACGTTTTCTCACCAGTAGGCTTCACTGTGGTGCACAGTGTTATGTTGTGTGTTTCTCACAAAGTAAAGCACTTTTTGCCAGTAAAGACCACATAAAACACATTTGGTCGGCATCTCCAGGATGACTCAGGCCTGGCTTGAGAAGACGCCACACATGGCATGTAGTCATCGCACGGGACATCTGGCTCCTGGCGCATTCGACTGACTTTCACATGAAAATGCATTTTAAAGCACTTTAAAGGGGTCATCAGATGCAAAATTCACTTTTATATGGTGTTTGCATATAAATGTGTCTTTGCAGTGTGTGGACACAACCACCACACAATGAAAAAATCCATTCACTCCTTTTTTTAATCCTCAAAGTCTAAACACTCTCAATAATCAAGCCGTTTGGATTTTCTGAGCAATATGATGTCATGGGCTCCGCCCACGGCCGCTGACGTACTGTCCTGTATTAGCATATTTCTGCCCTCAGCCAATCGACAGAGAGGGGGTGGGGTGAGCAGTTGCTCATTATCATTTAAAGAGACATGCACCGAATCGGGTCGCTGTGAACAGAGCTGTTTTTGAGGAGGTAAAAAGGGTGTTGTTTTACACAACCATTAACCCTTAGAACCTGAAGCTGAAGTAGGTGTTTTTCCACATATTTAGATTTTTTTGACTGTAACATTCTCAAACAATGTGCTATCTTCATGTGCAAGGTGCCATCTTTTTTAGAAGAAAAATGGCTTTCAACAAATTAGTTATTGACCATTACTGTGTGTGGTGAGTTTGTAAATACAATTTAAATAGACAAAAATAAAAAATAAACAAGGATAAATTTACTGTTTTTTATTTTAGAAAAAACCTGAAAAATCGAAAGAAAAGAAACTAACACTTTAAAGTAGAAAAATGAATTATAATACATATATACAATCATTTTTGTGACATTGGGATGCACAGTTTTCATTTAGGACACTTTTTTTTTTCATACACGCACACACATACACATGCATGCATACATAGGCACACACACATACACATGCACACACCACATGCCAAGATACGTGAAAGAGTAACGGCCATCCGCCTCCCAAGTTTCATTAAAAATCATCCCAATCCCCTCTTCTGCTGTCTACCACTTCTTTCGCCATGTATTTGTTCGTTTCTTTTATTATTTTATGCAATCCAAAGCACTCTAACCTGCCGCGCTTCGTATCTCTCTGTTCAAATCCTTCCTTCCCGCTCTGCCAGAAAGCTGCGGTCATTTGCTGAAGGAATAAAATTACTGTAATAAGTGGAGATGTACCGATACCCTTTTTCCCTTCCCGATACCGATTCCGATACCTGGACTCAGGGTATCGGCCGATACCGAGTACTAATCCGATACCTGGGTGTGTATCTATACAGCTGCAATTCATACTAGCCCTGTATGAATTGATAGAATTATTTTATAAAAGGTATTTTAGTTTTACAATATAACTGTATAAAAAAGTGCAACAAATAAATCTAGGAATCTAAAAAATGATATATGAATAAAAGGGGTGTAACGGTCCACAAAATTCACGGTTCGGTTCGATACGATACACTGGTGTCACGGTTCGGTACGTTTTCAATACAGCAAAAAGAAAGAAATGCCAGAGAAATTTCCTTGATTTACATTTTTTAGTATTTTTTTATTTTTTTATTAAAAGTAACATCATAAAGTATGATCATTTTTTACTTTGAGAAATGGTGGAGCTATACTTGACATATAAAACAAAAACAGCTCCTTATAAAAAAATTAAATGTAATATTGTAGTAGTTAAGTTATAAACAAAGGTTTATTTTATTTCAGATTAACATTTGAGGGCAGCAATTTTATTCATAATGTCAAAATAAAACCAACGTAACGTTACTTGAAAGCACAATGTTTCTGCTTTCCACGTCAGCGCAGTTTGATCCGTTAATAACGGAGAAATGTGAATGTTTCTCACTAGATTTCGCAGCGATGTTATTACTTCAGTGGCCAATTCAAATGCTTTCTTTACTGGATCTCTTAGCGCTGTGTAGCTTGATCAAGATCGGCTCGCGCTGCATTGTTCCAAACTGTTTAATGGTCCGTGAAGCACAAAATAACGAGTAGCGCAGAGTAGTTTCATTACGTTTGCCATTTGATGTATACACGCTTGCCGCGTGCCTACATTTGAAATAACGAAATTTTGGTCGGCAGGAAAAATGGTCCAACGAACCGTGTTGCTAATACTTGTGCCTCGAAATTGCAGTATAGCATATGAGACATGTCGCCGTTTTACTGGCACGTTGGTCCAGTCTGAAATACTCATACTGCGTGCATTTTCATTTCTTCTTTTAGAGCAGCGAAGAAGAAATGATCTCCGATTTGAAGCGTTAAGCAAAGCTAGCGTGCATAACTAGGTATTGTTTAATAAAATGGTATCGGATCGGTACATGGGTAGATGTACTCCCCGATACCGATGCCAGAATTTTTATTGGTATCGGCGGCATTTCCGATACTAGCATCGGAATCGGAACAACCCTAGTAATAAGCCGTGTATTGCTGAAAAGCGCATTTTGTCTACTGTCAGGGGCAATTTGAATGCTTTTGATAGTGCAAACGGTCGAAGAGTTACAGTAAAATGAATACAGCTTGCTGGTTTGTGTCGGCGACGACACAGCCGGTTTGAAAGGGTTAAGGAATTTTAACCAAAGTATATTACAAACTTTACATGAACACCCTAAAGAATCATCCCAACTTGTGGAAAATGGGCATCCATAAAGGCTGATTGTGAGAATTAGTAACACGAATCGTCTGCGTTTAATTTGAGAGCCAAATGTTGACACAAATCTAGCTGGCATCGTAAGAGACTTGAAGAATTAGTCAGGCTTTTGTTTGTCTGTTCTGTGTGACTCATTGTAGAGATATTTAATTAGTGCTAGTCAACATCTCTAATGCTTCTGTGCCACGAGAAGCCCCAAATCACAGCATGTGTGTGTGTTGTCGATGCTCTTTTAGTGCGCACACTTGTGAGACACGTTCTGGCTTGTTGCAGACACTGGCGTTCTCCAAACTCTTGGTGATCATGTTCAGTATTGTAGGGATTTTTCAAAACCTCAAACCCTCTTTATTACGTTTTGGCTGTTATCTCGTCTGCTAAATGTTTTCTCTGAGTGCTTGGGCTGAAGAATTTTATCTGACAGACGATAAAATAATAAGAAAAAAATACACTGACTTAAACTACCGTTCAAAAGTTTGGGGTTGGTGAGATTTTGCAATGTTTTTGAAAGAAGTCTCTGCATTTATTGGATCAAAAATACAGTAAAAACAGTAATATAGTGAACTATTATTGCAATTTAAAAGAACTGTTTTGTATGTGAATATATAGTAAAGTGTAATTTATTCCTGTGATCAAAGCTGAATTTTCAGCATCATTACTCCAGTCTTCAGTGTCACATGATCCTTCAGAAATCATTCTAATATGATGATTTGATGCTCAAGAAACATTTATGATTATTATCAATGTTAAACAGTTTTTTGTGGAAACTGATCATTTTTTGATGAACAGAAAGTTCAAAAGAACAGCATTTATTAGAAATAGAATCTTTTATAACATTATTAATGTCTTTACTGACACAATTGAATGTGTTCTTCATATAAAAATGTGCAGCTCACGGTCCGTCAGTTTGTGGAGAAACACTTCTCTGGGAAGGTATAATGTTCAAGTGAGGTCTATTTCAGTTTAGCATGTGTCCCTGTTTGATTTGTTCTGCGATTGCCAATAAATCATGTTGACAGGCTTCCCAGAGACACGCCGACATGGACGCTGCCTGTTGCACCGGCTGAAAATTCACTGTACGTTTCTTGTGTATTGAGACTGACAGAGCGATCTGGGATGTTCTTGCAGCTGCTTCTCCGCTTACGTTTCATAGAAAAGAGGATAAGAAAAAGATCTGATTGATCGAGCAGAAAGAGCGAGAAAGAGAGAGAATCAGAACCGCAGTGCAATGTTACTCGATTCATTTTTTAAATATTAAAGTAAATATTCTGGGTTAAATAAATCTTAAGATCTATCAACAAAATCTGTGGCATGTTTATTATCACAGATCATAATTTCAACCCTCAGTTTGTAGATTAACAAAAGTAAAATAAATAGTAAAAAATGTAAAATACATTTATAGTGAGATAATTCGTAATTAAAAATTGCACTTGCAGTGATGAATTATAAGTTACTTATTTTTAAACATACACTATCATTCAAAAGTTTGGGGTAGGTTAGAGTTTTTGAAAGAATTTAATGATATTACAAAATATTCTGCTCTCATTTCATCAAAGATTCCTGATAAATTGTATTGCCCTTTAAAGATGCAGAAATGACAATATGCAGATTTAAATATATCAGAGCTGATTGAACACAGATGAGGATATTTCTTCAGAATAAATTATATTTACAGCACACACACACCAAAAAAATTCCGGACAAGCAACTTTTTTACTCGGACAAGTGAATGACAGATTTACTTGTCCAAAGGACAAGCACATGAAAAGGCTTAATGTCGAGCCCTGTGAGTCGGAGTTGATAGCAATGACAAAGTGCCAAGGTTATTATTCACCTTATTAGGGCTAAGGGCTATGGTTAGGATAACTCAAGGGCTAGGGTTAAGATAAGGACAACTGAAACTCAACTCGACACTACAAAAAAAAACATAATTGACAATGACAATACTTAATGATCACAATTAAACATTAGTGTAATATGTATGATGGGTGTGACAGTGTCACACTTATACCTTATAGTAAGTAGTAAGTGGTGCTTTGCATACCCCTCCCCCTCCCCCTCTGCGCCCAAGTAGCAGTGCTTTGCCTGTGCCCCCTAATATAGTCCCAAGTCAATATCTGCATAAGAAATCGCCTAGTGTTAATCTGCATCGCTATTTGTACTTGTTGTGAATACGCAGGCCACAAGAAGTAATTAGGTGTTTTTTTTGTTTTTTTTTATATCACTTTTACTCAGGACATGCTAGCTGGCAACAAAGGATTCCATTCATTATGCTAAGCTAAGCTAGCGCCGACCCGAAAATGCATTTGCCCACCTATCTTTCCTAAATGTAGGAAAGAAGGTGAATAAGCCCTATTTCAAAAAACGGTGGAGTGTTCCTTTAAGCATTTATAAATGCAAGACTTCCATTTAAACTACATTATAGAAAATGCTTTGGTTTGTTTTCACAAACTGAAGAATACATTTATTTTCTGTTATGATTGACAAAAAGGAATTTATTTTACTGAATTTCACACAAAGCAGAAAGGGCCAACTTTTTAATGATAATGCAAGTAAAATACTTTGTATTATCCTGCTAATACATTTTCAGTCTGTTGCTTTTTTAGTGCATTTCAGGCTTAGATGTGTTACTGTTAATAATAATACATAGAAAATACAGACAAACTCCATTAAGCCTCTGCTTTGTTGATTGCGAAGTATTTAGAAGTGAATAAGTCTAACAATTCCTCACAGTTGCAATGCATTCACCAATACAGTGATGTGATTATGGGTTGTGGTGATAATAACCCTGATGCAGAGAGACTGAATGCTGCATGTTGTCGTGTTGCACATAAGTGTTCACAGTGAATATTTTCTTTCTTTATAGACAAACACTGATGACATTGAGTAGGGGTGTAACGAGACCCTCATGTCACGATTCGATACATATCACGATACTGAACTCACGATACCATATTATTGCGATACACATATGATAAATGGTTAACAAAAAATGCACTGTTGATTAAAATGCTAAATCTGATATTACATTGTGTGTGTAAATGAACTGGCTTGAAATGCTGGTAACCCAAAGCACAGGACAATAGAGACACCAGAATAACAATATTCATGATTCTGAAGCTGAAAATACAGAATTATTTTAGACGAATATTCTTGCACTATAGATATATTTAAAATAATGTAGGCCACTTTTTACACAAATATTCCCCCATTTTATTATAATACATTATATTTAACATTATATATAGTAGTTAAATGTAGTATTGATACTAAAACTCTGAAAAAAAAAAAAAAATTAGATATAAATAAATATAGTAATATTAGTAATATTATTAGTAATAAATAGTCATTTTTATTTTGGGTGAATTATCCATGATACATATTGTTGCATTTTTTGTATTGTGATATATTGTGACACCATATATTGTTACACCCATAACATTGAAAGCACGATTAATTTGTCGATTTGGTAAGCTCAAACAATCCTGTGTGAATCATAAACACCCGTCGCTGAAACACGAGTAGATGATTTCCTGATATGAAAGGAGTTCAGAGCTCATGTTTCAGAGGCCTGTGCTCGTCTCAATATTAAAAAGCACCAGGTCTCTAATGGCCAAGGGTTCAGTTCATTTAGCCTGAGTTAAGATGCCGCAAAGGTGAGATATAAAAGAAGCACGCAATCTTATCTCTTACACATAGCCAGGAGAGAGATGGTCTCCTTTGAGCTATTACACTCAAACCTGCTTCATTTCAATATGAAAGTGGACAGCTGCATCCAGAGCGTATCCCAGCTCCCATTGCACCAGTGGTCTGAATGGAAACGGCCCCTTCAGAAAGCATCCCATCATTCATGTCTTCTCTCCGGTGCTCGCTTGATAGCCCGCCTCATTAGCATTCCTCGCGTCAGAGCATGCAGGCTTTATTTGCTATTACTCGAGCTCCAGTGTGCAGCTTGAGATACGTCTCCACTGTTATTATTCAGAGAGATTTATTTATATATTTATTTCTGGCCTCGTGGATGACATCTTTGGCATTTATTTCCTAGGCAACTGCGTTTTCCACGTGCTCTTTAGCCCAAGGTCCTTATAGCCCGGCACACTCAGTGCGCTTTAATGCCCCGACAAGTGCGTTCACGAATCGATCTGCCCGAGGTGATGTCATCAGTGCACTAAAACACAGAACTGGAGAAACGAGGGAAACTGGCCCGCAGCCATGATGTGAGAAGGACAATATTTACTGTCTGCGACGTATGTGTGCGAGTCCTGCTTTAAATTGATGAGAATAGAACGCTTTTGTGGTTTGTGTTTGTTGCCTTGAGCTTGACGTCTTTCAGCGATCAGAGCCACCAGTGTTTCCATCACCTGTCTTCTGTTTTAGCAATGGAGAAGCTCCTAAATACATTTTAACCCAAAAAATATTATTTCTGTAATATATTTTAATGTGTTCCATTAGGGCTGGGTATTGACACAAATTTCACATTCAATATTGATTATTTTGGATATCAGGGACAATACATGGCAAATTTTCGCAAGTAAAACAAATCTCTTTACTAATGCTGTAAACTGGAGTCAGTTGTAGCCTATAGGCTTCATTAGCCTACTATAATATTAAAGGTAAAAATGAACTGATTTGTATACAAACACTTAAATTACACTTTTATTTATTTTTATAATAATAAAGTTATATGAAATATAATCATTTCAATGGTGTCTGTCATCAAAACCTGCCAGATTTATTCAAACATGCATTAAATATTGAAGAACATTAAAAATTATAATGAATATGTAATATGGTGCATATATTTAGCAAGATTCTCCTCTCTAGAGTTCATTTTTGCAGCTGACTAACGAGTTTATGGTCACTGGATATGGTTTTTCTGAGGTAAATGTGACGTTACATGACATTGTTGACAAGCTGATTTACTGACGTCTTTCCACGGTTGAAACACTGATTGAGTGATTCCATGTCACATGATACGGACTTCGATAAATTGTACTCTATCTTTTAACACACTTTTAGATGCTCATTCATGTTTATTTCGCGCTGTAACGGGTGTTATTAAGGCGGAAGAGAAGATCATGTGCTTCTCTTGAGCGATCTCACGCCACAGCGCCAAAACGGTATTTATATTTTTGAATTTCGAAGAAAATGGACGTAATTTGAAATCTGAGACTTTGTTTCATATCAATAGTAACAAAGCACAAAGCGCGCTACAATGTTGCATTCATTCATCAACTGAAAACAGGATGACTAGCCTAATCGATTCTTGGGATTTAAGAATCGATATCGGTTCGTAAAAATGAGAATCGATTAAAATCGAGAAATCAATATTTTTTACCCAGCCCTATTTTCCATAGCTAAAATAACATTCAATACAATAAGGTTCATTAGTTAACATCAGTTAACTACCTTAGTTAACATGAACTATGAATGAACAATACTTCTACAGCATTTATTAATCTTAGTTAATATTAATTTCAACATTTACTAATGCATTATTAAAATTTGATTTAACATTAGTTAATGCACTGTGAACTAACATGAACAAACAATGATCAGCTGTATTTTTTATTAACAAACATTAACAAATATTAATAAATACAGTAACAAATGTATTGCTCATTGTTAGTTCATGTTAGTCAATACATTAGCTTAACTAATGTTGACCAATTACCTTTATTATAACAAATTTCTTTCTGTGAATATTTATCGTCAACAACGTCATCACAATAAAAATTGTATCAATTTGTGATTCAGACATTAATTTAGTATCTAATCTGACAGAGTCTTTTTGATTGATTCATTAAAAGAATCTGCTCCTAAGAGTCATTTGTTTGTGTCTGTTGAACTGCTTTTATAGTGAACTGGGTTGTGTCTGAATCGCCCCCTATTCCCTCATTCCCTATCCCTACATTACTCCACTAATATAGTCCTTAAAGGAGGGAATGACAATGAGTGAGTGAATTCGACATAAACTATGTATGAACCTTAATTAAACAATTTAATAATCAATGAAAAATTTAATTCAAAGACAGTGTAGCCACATTGGACCAGCGGTTTGGAAAATTGATGGATGGATGATTCAGTTGTGGATGATTCAATTCATTCGAGGCATGACTTTCACAGTGCATTATGGGTATTCTCTAGCAGTCAAGCTTGCATCAGTTTTTACACTCTTTATTGCAGTGCGCTGTGGGATTGAATGAGTGCACTCGATGGTTTCAGACACTACAAATGGCTGTTCCCTAAAATAGTGCACTATTTAAGGCTATGAGGAGTGATTTCAGACACAGCCCTGATTCTTTTAAAGTCCCCAATAATTTTATCTCTTATAACACCAAAATGACATAAATGTTTTTTCCTTGAAAAAAAAAAAATGTCTTCATGCCTTAAAATATCTTGAATGTAACTCGACACCCTTGCCTCATTTAGTATGCACGGTTCTATGAATATGCAAATGAGCCCCGCCTCCACTCACTCACTCAGCTCAGAGATCCACTGGTTGACGATCACACGTTGATCTGATTGGTTACAAGGTAGTTTGTGACGTCAGAAACACCAGCGATTTCAAAGCGTGTTTTTGAGACTGTCTTTGGTTCACTGTAGTTTTAAGGAGAAAATACTCAGCAATGCTGTCGACTTATGAATTTACACATGGTTTGTCTTAAAGCATATTAAAAACACCACATAGACACATAAACAACATTAAAAGCTTGATTTTCACCACAGGGGGACTTTAATGAATCATTCAAAAATACTCACAAGTTATCTGGCAAACTCACTGAATCAACACCTGACTCACATACTGAACTTTTTTTTATTAATGTCTGTGTCAAAATTAAGTAGACTTTGTGTACTTTGTGTAAATTAAATAAATGAATTCTACTTTAATAAAAAAAAAAAAAAACATTAAATCGGACGGTCAGTATGATTTTACAGTCTTAGTCCTGAAGAGCACACACATTATAATTGTGTATTTGTGCCGTGTAAACATGCAACAGAAAAGCCTGGCTTCATTCATGCTAAGCCAAACATCACCACGGGAAACACAGTTCTGGCACACATGATAAACGGCTCTCAGTCAGAAGTAATTGGTTTTAATAGTGGAAAAATATCCACAGCATGTGTTTATCTTTCTGCAAGTTACCTAATCAGACCTGTTAAAACCTGCTGTCATTTAAAACCATATGAGATCTTTCTCGTATACTGATGTTTGCTAGGTCAAGCATCAATATTAATATACTGCTCATACTTACGGTTAAGCATTTGAACAAACCCCTAAATTATTTTAGTATGCTACATTTTGCCATATAATTAATCTAATTCATGGAGAGGTGAAGCTGTTTGTTTTGAAAGAGGGATCCAAACCATATAGACCTGAATCTCTGTTTTAATAATAGGAATCAAACGCTTCAGATGTTTATTTCACTATTTATATGGCAAACATTGGTTTTTATTGGGTTATATGATAGTGACACTCAATCTTTTATCTGTTTGTTGTGGTAGTTGCATATTTGTGACCACTAGGGGGATGCAGTCTACAGCATGACCGTCTAAATCCTTATTATGGCTCATTCATTGCCATGTACCTTTCACATGCTTTCAAACTAAACAGTTTTCTATGTAAAGCTGCTGTCTTTATCCTGAAATGATGACGTGACGTGCACTAAATGTGCTCCCTAATTTCTCCTGTTCATTCTGTACCTTTAGAGAGCAGAATTATTAGGACATGAAAGTGAATTTGTATGCATCAGCTGAGGTGAAGTCGTGCGTAGGCTGTCTGTCGGGCTAAAGTGCCCCGTTAAAAGCAAATAGGAGGCCTAATTACAAAAGAAGCCCGAAATAAATGGGACACAAGGAGGGACTGATGATTTTTTCACTCACTAATGTAAAAAAAAGTCTTGTCTAATGCTTCTCATAATGAGACCGGGACAATCAGCTGACACAGTTTCCTCAGAGTCAGTGTTTTTATGGTATAGGTCACTGTATTTGTGTTTCTTCGTTTGTTTGCGCTGCTTTACGGCTAATTGCTTGCTCAGAATGTTTACCGTGAAATGTTGCGTTGCATAAATACATAAAGCCGGTGAAATTGTGGAGGGCACAACATGTTGTTTGTCTAGATATCCAGGGTGTATTAAGGGCTCTAACATTTAAGAGCAGTGGCAATAATCACAATATTGCGATTTTTGCAGTGCAGTTATTTAATATTACATAAGCTGTCTTATGGAAATGGATATATTTGACAGTAAAGCACTGAGTTTGAGTTGGGATGCAGATGTAAATAACAGTAACATCTGTAAGAAGTGTAAATGTTTATAAGGAAAAATGCAAATGTTCTGACAGTGTGGCTGAGTTGCGAATCTCTACAGCGCTTGATTTCATCATGCATTTGTAGATCCTGGTAGTTTTATTGTTGCTTTTGAGTATTTTTATATTGATATTGTGTGAAGTTGTATTGCCAATATTTGTTTTTATTAGAGATGCTTGATATATATCGGCCACCATATCAGTATCGGCTGATATATATAAAAATGTTTAAGTTATCGTTATCGGCCCAATAAGAAAATTTGGCTGATATCTTAAAGCTGATAAATAATGTATTATTTCCTTCAGCTGAGACACTGTTCAACATGCTGGTTTTGAATTGCTTGAAATATGATTGGAATCACTTCAAAACAGGAAAATACAGTTCAGTGCAACATGTGCAGCGCAAGTCTGTCATATCGGCTACATAAAATTATAATGAGAACATCATAATTGTGTGTTTGAGACATGGATTTAATGGTGAGACTTTTGTTTTTGTAATCAGGCTCTTAAAAATTATATAAAAATTTGGATTTAGATTTATCGGCCAATATATTGGTTATCGATATCGGCCAAAATGTTCATATCAGTGCCTAGTTTTTATGCTTGTGACGCAATTTTGAGCTGCATTTCATGCGTAAAAAGTGCTATTAGTGCTGGGCGGTATGACCAAAAATCCACATCACAGTATTTTTCTAGGTTTCACGGTTTAAGACGTTTTTTTTCCCCAAGCATGACTGGGTGTAAGAGGTGCTTTAGGGGCGGAAAAAATAGCGGTTTCACAGGTAACGGCTGTACACAAAGCAGCAATGCTCATAAACGCTGCTTTATCAGGAAAGATAAAGAAAGATTCAATCGTAATAACAAAGAAGCTTTTCTAAAGACCGTCAGTTCACTTCAGATACATTCATATAAAAACACCCGCGCTGCCTTTTGATTTTGAAACGTGCAGTGCTCATGTTTATTCAACAATGTCAATGCCAACCACAAACAGATTTTCCAAAAGGCTGTGTTGATATTGTGAACCAATTTATGGGAAACACTGTAATATAATTTGACAGCTATCAATTATAGTTTAACCTAGCCATCTTCAAAGTCACGCTTAGGGGCTGTTTACACCTGGCCACTTCATGCGTTTTCTGTGACCGGATAGCTATCCGATCGTGAAAAAAACAGGTGTAAATGCCCTCCGAAACGCATTCGAGATGGATTCGAATCCGATCGCTCAAACCACTTCAGGAGGAGGTCTGAGAACAGTCAACACTGCCAACAGTTGTTCCCATTTTTTATTGTGTTGTGGCTGTACAATGTGACCGTTACACCATTACACAAAACAAAGAGAGTCATGTTCAATATTAACTCTGTTACTGTGGAGTTCACCATGTGAGCGAGTGAGTGTTTGTAATCACATATTTGGCACCGACTAGGCATTTTAATATTGAATGTTGCCAAGAGACTGTCTTGTTTGCAATTTGACAGACATTGTGCATTGATATAACGCGTGTCCTATCGTAAATATCATAACATCATCCCTCTAGACAAGCAAACACTTGTGTACACATGGCACAGTCTGCCAACAATCAAAAAAGCGTTAAAGCATGTAACATTTTCCGCACAGTTTGCTATAAACGCATCACAGACTCAAACTTTAACAGCGTCTTTGAACTCCAGATGTGTCTGAAAACTAATTTGCTATTCGTCAAATTACAGCTCTTGTAACGAATGCCACAGTACCAGATTTGGTTGCTTTAAACGTGCTCTAACCAAAATCAAGTATTAAAAGAGTTACGCCTCATTTATAAGAACTGGGTGAGAGGTTTACTGTCACCGTGTGGTTAGCATGCTAAAATGGATTTCATATTCTGTGGCTTAGCTTTGATCCGAGCTGTGCGTGGCATCTGGCCCGACCCATCCGACAGCGCTTTGGCTCTGTAAAGTTGTTTTAGACACTTAACGGCATGTTTTCTGACGCAAGCGGAGACCAGCATACACCAAACCTCATTATAAAGCTTGAAATAACAGTCAAGGTTGGCCCTGGTGAATATGAACATAAGCCAAATCATGCATTAAAAATATGTTTGCAATTAGTTGTGGGCTCATAACGCTTTATGAGACACCTTAGAAAAGGATAGTGAAATTAAACGACACCCAAATTGGGACCTAGCTGACAATATCATTTTTCCACATTGATATTTGTCAGTTTTATATTGCGAAAACATTCTTTTAGTGATAAACAAACAATTAAGAAAAATAACAAACAACTATTTCCTAAAGGGGTCCTGCATTGTTTTATTTTTTAAAAATGTTTCCTGGGGTGCACTTATAATGTTAGTATGATTTTTACTTCAACAAATGTAAATGCCCCCCTGCTGTGATTGGCTGCTGAGAGACTTCAGTGTAGACGCCCACTGCTGTGATTGGCTGCTGAGAGACTCCCACTGCTGTGATTGGCTGCTGAGAGGCTTCAGTGTAAACGCCCACTGCTGTGATTGGCTACTGTGAGACTTCAGTGTAAACGCCCCCTTTTGTGATTGGCTGCTGTGAGACTTCAGTGTAAATGCCCACTGCTGTGATTGGCTGCTGAGAGGCTTCAGTGTAAACGCCCACTGCTGTGATTGGCTGACAGCTTTGTATATGAAATAGCTAGTATTACATGTGGAACTCTCGAAAACTTTAGCACGTTTTTACTATTACAGCTCTTAATGTTAATTACTCATGAAAAGTGATGAGCATAGCCGATCACAGACGTATGCAGTGATCTCGACATTGTAACTTGATTTTCTTCTGCAGAGGCGGTCTTTCACTACCTTATTACATCATAAAGAGGCACATTCATTTTGGACTAACAAGGAAGTTTTCAGTTCTGAAACTTTCAGGATATTCTTATAATATGATGACCTCTTATATGTCAAAACCTCAAGGAAAATTTGATTTCTCAGTTCATGACCCCATTAAGCTAAATACATACATGCATACATATATATATATATATATATATATATATATATATATATATATATACATATACATATACATATATATATATATATATATATATATATATATATATATATATATATATATATATATATACATACATATACAGAGTTACATTTGTAAGTTTTTTATATTGTGAAAATATTAACAAGAAAATATTAACTAGAATAGTATAATATTCTTTTTGTACTAAGTACTTTTAGTTTTTTGTTTAAACAAACAATTAAATAAAATAAAATAATAATTCTTAAATTATTGTATAAGTATTAAATCAATGTAATACATTTACAGTAGTTTATACTTGTTTTTTATTTGAACCTAAACAAAAAAAAAAAAAAAAATATATATATAATATTTTTTTACATTTATTAAAATATAATATAATGTCTGTTATATTCACTTTAGTGACTGACCCTCTGGTAGGAAGCATTGGCACTTTCCTCAAATCTGAATGTCTCGGCCCATTACAATCTTTCAGACTGTGATTGGTGCATTATTGCAAGCTTAGCGTGAAATTCCGAGTTTTTTAATTAACCCTGGCGGGCTATGAAAGGCCTATTAAAACGCACCAATCCATGTCTGGAAAGTCATTTCAATCCGCTCCGACAGCTCTTTGTTTTCTGGCATGCGAGAGCGGCTTAGCCCAGCCTCCCACCGCACCGCAAACGGAGAGAGAGGGAACGTGTGAGGGAATTATTGGGAGCAGCCGGGATGCCGGGACTCGACTGACGCATGCAGGGCATCTGATGACGTGTGGAGCAAGAGACTCCCGAACCTCTGCACTCCTTCTTCTTCTTACACATCAGCGTTTTATCCCTCCCTTCACGCTAACCCTGCCAGCCTGTTCATTAGGAGATATTTTTCTGCTGAAATTCAGACGTCATCACTCAGCACATTGTCAGATGGAGCATTTGTCTTTAATTCTCCCGCATTCGCTGTGGATTCAGAGGTTTATTTGTTTTCATAAGCCACCGTCAGCGTTCACAGATCACCCAGAAGAGAAGTTATTTGTACTTAAAAGTATCTGTGTAAATATTCTATCTATATCATGTATGTGTAATATATATATATATATATATATATTAGGGGTGGGACGATACAGGTACCTCACGATTCAATTCTGTGGCGATATGTGGTCCACGATATGATAATATCACGATTCGCGATATCTACGATATTCAATATATTGGAAGAAATTTCATCAACGATATATCACGATATATGTGACTGAAAAGAAAAAGAAGGAATAAGGAAATAAGGAAATTTTATGCATTTATTAATGCCAACATTTCCAACATTGTGCAAAGAAATATGCATTTGCATAATAACTCACTGCCTCCTAGTCTTAAATGTAAACACTGTACATCAAGACAGATAAAAGTGCATGAACATTACAAAACAACATGAACATTAACATGTGTAAACCATAATACTGAAACGTCAGTAGTAAGTTACTGTAACGTACGTATAACAGATCGGTTTACACAGTGTACTGATGTGAAAACTAAACAATACAGAAAGCAGCTCTCATACAAAAATACTAAATAGGTAACAATGAAATTGCCAATTTTACATACGTTAGCTTTTAACGAAGAAGGTGCCGTTCAAATTTGGCGCTCAGCCATCATGAGTCTGTTATGTATGTGCGCGACTCTGTTATGTGCGCGTCTCTGTTATGTGCACGCCACAGACTGTCCGCGCACTGCACGTCCGCTTATAGTTCCGCCTTTTGCGTTTCGTCAATATTACGTTATTAGAAAAAATATATATATATTTTTTTAGAAAATCGATTTTTTGACATTTGTGAATCGATTCAGAATCGTCCACGTCCGCATCGCGATGCATCGAAGAATCTATTTTTTCCCCCACCCCTAATATATATATATATATATATATGAATTGCAGTTAGAACTCTATACGAATGACCTTTAATTGGACAAATAACTGAATAATTATCAATTTAATGCAATTCAATCCAATTCACATTTATTTGTATAGCGGTTTTCACAATACACATCGTTTCAAAGCAGCTTTGCAGAAAATGCACGAGTCCACATTACAATTTAAGGTAACTGTCCAAGTTATGTATTTCAGAAATATACACATACAAATCACAGTTAGCTAAAAATTTATTAATGTAAATAATGTAATAATTTAAGGATGAAACAATGAGCTCATTGAAGTAATGAAGACTTTTTGTTTACAAATGATTAGGACATTAATGCCATTACTATCTGCTATTCAACACCGTGGACATATTGGTGATGATTTCCATTTTTTGTCCTGTAATTGCACGGTGAAATTTAGACATTAAAAAAAAGATAATAAATTGATGAAAAAAATGCAAGTTTGTTTTATAATGAAGTTCCAGATGTACTTATATTTTTATGTTTTATGAGTTATTGAACAGTAACTTATCAACTGCCCTTTAAAGGAGTCATAATGTTGTTTTAACTTTGGTACCCAATGCTCTATTATAGTCTTTCAGGCACTTCTAAAAAAGAAAAGTGGAAAAAAAATCAACACAGAGCCCCTCAGACCCTTATTTCTAAAGGCATTATTGTCTCGCGAGATCTGATGCGATGTTTTGGCTGTCGTGGACGGTCATTATAATAATGCAAATGAGGGGCGCGTTGATTGGTTGCAGGAAGGAGGGGGGTTGACACCGCAGATAACTCTTTAGCATATCATTACAAACTGACATGGCGCAAAGTGTCAATGAACCCGACCCGGCCGCGACATATGGGATTCAACCGTACATGTTTGAGCCGGACTCTGAACCAGAGCTGGAAAGTGAAGATGTAGAGTCGATGGAAGGACGTTCTACATCAAGATGTCTCTGAATGGTAAAGACAATCATTTTGACTGAGACATACATTAACATCAGCAACGAGCAAAAACGTGTGTTGCTATTTTCTCCCACATAAATTTACCTTTTATTTAATGTAGATTACATTAACGGAGATGTAGTTTTTTTTTTTTTTTTTTATCAGCTTACAGTGGTTTTGAGATAGACGTTTACTATCATGTGGTGTTTTTGCCTTGTTTCACGTTGTGGTTATTTAGACATTCAATATTTTTCTTCTTTAGACATGCAACGTGATGTTATACTTGCATTTAAACAGTTTTAGCCACTGAGCATGGACTCCTGTACCGTCACTACTGTAGCTGCTAGTGTAAAACAAAGTGGAAAGATGTGGCTAGCATTCGTAGAGTCCATTCCCCGTGTTTATCTCGAAGGTAACGTTAACTTACATACAATAGCCGCATTAGCAGTTAGCTGCTATTTGTTAACCACAGTAGAGCAATACAAACACAGTCTTACCTTTTCAATTTCTGGCAAGTCCCTGATGGTTGGGATGGCACCTTTTCCCAAACGGAGCTTCGAGGCCAAGTTCGCCTGATTTTGCCCCAAATTTGTAAATGATTCCGGTGTAAAATGTTTACGTTAGCACACACACCTAACGATACGCCACTTGAAAGAGTTGTTGGGACAGCGTCATTAAAAATTAATTTCCTCCACTGTTCCCTGATAGTTTCGTCCGTTTTTGGTAGATAAAACACATTTGCATGTTGTTTGTGGCAGTCACCCAAAGAGCATCTCAGGTGTAGGCTACACTCGGTTTCTCCATCTTTCTCGAGTCGACTAAACTGAATCTGAGGGGGAGAGGGGCGGGCTTCCCGCGGCATAGGTTTGCGGTGTCCATATTTGGTATATCCTCCCCCGTCTTGACGTCAAGAGGGGGAAGAAATCAAAATCTTGTTTTTTCGTGCGCGTGCACGTGGCCTATTTTACAAACCCTGAGGTAAACAAACGCTTCACTTTTAAATATCGGCTTCCCGGCCAGTGTACAATCATTATGCAATCATAACATACATTGATTCTCGTGGAAAAGTGAAATTTCTACATTATGACTCCTTTAATACTTCAGGTTAATGATCAGTGCCTAAACGTTTGTGACGGACAGTCGTTTGAGTAATTCTGGAGAATATTTGTTTTGCACGCGGTGTTCTTGGTTGCATGGTGAAATACTTAGTGTTTAAACAGGAAGAAATTCTTTGGAGTATAAATGTGTGTTTGTGTAAAGTGACAAGTGATGTATGCTCAAGGAAACGCTGTTGGGTTTACTATTCGGGCGTGACACACTCTCATGTATGCAAACACACACACACACACACACACACACACACACACACACACACACACACACACACACACACACACACACACACACACACACACACACAGCTGGCGAAGATAAACGTCCTCACTTTCAGGATTGTCACTCACTTGAGTCTGTTTCAGTCACTTTGTTGCCAAACGCTTATGAATTAGCATAAGAACTGATGCCGTCCAGGGCATTGATGTGCTATAGAGTGGTTGTTAGTGGATTAGTAAGCGGTAAGGCTGCATGATATTGAAGAAAAATAACTCCTTAAATAATGCGATATTCAATATGCAATACGATAACGCCTTAAGTGTGTAAAATTATTAAAAAAAACTGAAAATGAACCAACATACATTATTTTTGTTAGAAGAAAGCGTTCCTACCACTTCTGAAAGTGAACAGCAGTGTTTTACTGTAGCATTACATAAAAAGTAAGTGTCATCTTAACGTTGGTGTAAATCAGGGGAGTTTAGGGTTTCAGGAAGGCCTACATTACGTTTATTTATCACCAGCAATTGAATAATCAAATGTACAAATAACACACTGCTTTGTCTTTACTGTATAAATCAAAGGTGCTCTAAGGGATGTTGGGTGGCGTCACTTTTTGTTGACGTTCGAAGTATTGTCAAACAAAACGGAGGCTAGCTCGAGCCACCTGAATGTCGGATTGGAAGCCCTTCTGCCGGCGGAGTTCTTGCCACCTTTTGAATGCTTTTCCGATGTAAATTCGGGACTTCGCATTCCTTCTCCATCGGAACGTCGTCTCTTTGGTCGTGTGTCGGCCATATCAAAATTCTCAAGAATATACAATTTTAACGTTAGTCGTTGCTAGGACATCTCTCCTCTAGCTAACTTCCCTCTTCATGCTTCTATCTCCTCCACTCCCCACACCCCCCTTCATGTGCACGCACACTAACCCCCCCCAACCCCCCCCCCCACCCCCCACCCCCACCCCCACCCCCAAATCATTCTTGTGGTTATTGGCTGGAACACTGTTTATGTTTCGTGGTCCAGGCTGGGCCAGTTTGTTTTTGTTGCCGTTTGTGGAGCCTGGGCTGTCTACAGAGACCGCGTTTTTTTTTCAGTGTGTTCAGGGGACAGGCAGCTAGCGGATAGTGAGGAGATGTTTGCTGGATGTGACAAAAAAAAGTTTTGGCCTAAAAAACGTGTGACATTGCTTAGAGCACCTTTAAACATATACTGTTTCTTATTAAAACTACAAAAGTTATTCAGCCAAAAGCAGTGAGTGATTATATCTTTGTCTTATGTTGTTTGATTAGCATTAAGCACTCAAACAGCAGCAGGTTTATTAGGCTGCTGTCACTTTAAGAGCTACACAGATCCAATATATCAACTGTTTACGTTCACTTAAGACTGTTCTTTTAAAGAATTATGAACATATGTACTGTATGTACAGTTTCCACAAACATTTTCAACATTTTCTCGGACAGCAAATCATCATATTAGAATGATTTCTGAAAGATCATGTGACACTGAAGACTGGCGTAATGATGCTGAAAATTCAGCTTTGATCACAGGAATAAATTACACTTTACTATATATTCACATAGAAAACAGCTGTTTTAAACTGTAAAATTATTTCACAATATTACTGTTTTTACTGTATTTTTAATAAAATAAATGCAGCCTTGATGAGCAGAAGAGACCTCTTTCAAATACATTAAAAAGATCATAAACATTAGTGTGGGTCAAAGATCTATTTTACACACAAAAAAAGTTTTACATGGAAACATGGAAAAGGTGGTGGCTTTATGCATCCTGGTGCAGGACTTTCATTAGATGAGCGACACATTAATTAAAGATGAGGAGAATCCACCGGCCTGAAGCTAATAGTGCATGTGTGTTTAATGGAGAGGACATGCATGATGCACACACATGCCTTTTATTCACACGAGAGGCTTCGCTCATCATGTCAGCGGCGCTCGAGTGTAAAGAACAAACCCCTGCGCCGCGCTGTTCACATCCTAACCATTATTCAATGTTTATTTCGGAGTTTATAATGCTGATGATGCTGATCCCAGTGTATTTATTAGGGCTGGGTAAAAAATATCGATTCTCATTTTTACGAACCGATATCGATTCTTAAATCCCAAGAATCGATTAGGCTAGTCATCCTGTTTTCAGTTGATGAATGAATGCAACATTGTTGCGTGCATCCCATCCAATAAATCGCAATAATCTTTGTGCTTTGTTACTATTGATATGAAACAAAGTCTCAGATTTCAAATTACGTCCATTTTCTTCAAAATTCAAAAATATAAATACCGTTTTGGCGCTGTGGTGTGAGATCGCTCAAGAAAAGCACATGATCTTCACTTCCGCCTCAATAACACCCGTTACAGCGTGAAATAAACATGAATGAGCATCTAAAAGTGTGTTAAAAGATTGAGTACAATTAATCGAAATCCGTATCATGTGACATGGAATCACTCAATCAGTGTTTCTTTCAACCGTGTAAAGACGTCAGTAAAACAGTTTGTAAACAATGTCATGTAACGTCACATTTACCTCAGAAAAACCATATCCAGTGACTATAAACTCATCAGTCAGCTGGAAAAATGAACTCTAGAGAGGAGAATCTTGCTAAATATATGCACCATATTACATATTCATTATAATTTTTAATGTTCTTCAATATTTAATGCATGTTTGAATAAATCTGGCAAGTTTTTATGACAGCCACCATTTAAATGTTTATATTTTATATAACTTTATTATTATAAAAATAAATAAGTGTAATTTAGGTGTTTGTATACAAATCAGTCAATTTTTACCTTCAATATTATAGTAGGCTAATGAAGCCTATAGACTACAACTGACTCCAGTTTACAGCATTAGTTAAGAGATTTGTTTTACTTGAGAAAATATGCCATGTATTGTCCCTGATATCCAAAATAATCAATATTGAATCGAATCGAATTGTGAAATTTGTGTCAATACCCAGCCCTAGGCGTTTGACTGTGGAGGGTTTGTTCTTGGCAGCAGATTGTGGACTGTTTGCTCAGCACTGTGATCTGTTTTTATTCTTAGCCTCACATGCTCATTATGCTCAAATCAGTTGTTGAGTTGAAAGCGAGTGCGGTTCGTGAAGTGAACAGCTGATTAATTTAGCATTAAGAATATTATGTGTGGTAATGATGTGGAATGGGTTGGGGAACATGAGCACGATCCAGACTATTGACGTCAGCGCACCGCGAGTCTGGGTCCTGTGGAATCCAACAGTTTTTCTTTTCTTTGAGGGAGTGTAACAACTTGTTTTGACATGCTTTTTTCTTTTTTGTTGGACTCATGCTGCTTTTTTAGCAGGTTTAATAATTGTAGATTTAACAGAAGTTGGCTTAATGTATGACAAATGAATGAACGTGAACTGAATACTTGAGCAATGAAATATCATTTAACAAATCTCAGAAAAAAATCACATCTAAGTCATTCTTGGAAAGCTGTGGAAATCAGGGATCCCTGTGGATGTTTAATTAGATTTTTTATCCATACCCGCACGAAACTCAAACAAAAGATGCAGGCGATTACCTTGCATTTATGTAACACAAATCACAAATGAAGCTTATGTAAGAAACGGTGAGTTGAAAGACAAAGAGGCTTTTCATTTCAAGCATTAATTTTTGGGGATTTACGCAGGACCGGCTCCAAGTTTCACCTGGGATGCTGGATTCCTTCTGTAATTAAATACAGGATTTTAAAGGCATCACCTCTGTCATATATTAAATGTCATTATTATTTACCAGTTATATATGCATATACACTGAAAAAAAACATTTGGTGTATTTATTTTGAAATAATGTTCATTAAGAAATAACGCAAGTAATTACAAAGTAACACTACATTAAATCTGGTTACACTTTATTTTAAGGTGTCATTGTTACAGTGTAATTATATATTTAAGTACTGAGTAATATTAATGAACTACATGCACTTACTATAGGGTTAGGGTAGGACTAGGATTTGGTTGAGGGTTAGTTGCATGTAATTATGCATAATTTACTGTTATTACTACGGTAAGTATGTGTAACATATGTAACAAGGACACTGTAAAATAAAGTGTTACCGAAATTTTTAAGTAATAGTTTTCAATCTATTTATAACTTCGAAAACTTGCTTTTCCCCCTCACTTTATTTTGAGTTTCTCCACATAAACAAAATAACAATACAATTACAGATATCATTGATTGATATCATATATATAGAATGTACTTATAACCACTAACATGTATATGAAGTCCATCTCTCCTATTAATAAAATAGGCCATGCAACAAATAGAAACAGAACAAGGTTAATTCTAGAGTAGCGCAAGTTATTAAATAATGGTTTAGGGTTTGGGTTAATCATTTTTACATTTTCACAATACATTTTGTCCCCATAATGTAGAGTTTACCAGGACACACACACACACACACACACACACACACACACACGCACACAAACCTACCCAAAACTTTCTGCATTTTTACATTTTCACAATACATTTTGTCCCCATAATGTAGAGTTTACCAGGACACACACACACACACACACACACACACACACACACACACACACACACACACACACACACACACACACACACACACACACACACACACACACACACACACACACACACACACACCTTCCCAAAACTTTCTGCATTTTTACATTTTCACAATACATTTTGTCCCCATAATGTAGAGTTTACCAGGACACACACACACACACACACACACACACACACACACACACACACACACACACACACACACACACACACACACACACACACTCACTCACACAAACCTACCCAAAACTTTCTGCATTTTTACATTTTCACAATACATTTTGTCCCCATAATGTAGAGTTTACCAGGACACACACACACACACACACGCACACAAACCTACCCAAAACTTTCTGCATTTTTACATTTTCACAATACATTTTGTCCCCATAATGTAGAGTTTACCGGTCACGCACACATACACGCACGCACGCACACACACACACACACACACACACACACACACACACACACACACACACACACACACACACACACACACAAACCTACCCAAAACTTTATGCATTTTTACATTTTCAAAATACATTTTGTCCCCATAATGTAGGGTTTACAAGACTGATGATGTGAAGCAAGAGCTGTAATGGAGGGTGTTTCTGAGTTCAGGGGAGATGAGCACATATTCAGCCCTCGATAAAAGACCTTTTAGAGCCTCGATGCATTATTTAAGAGATGCGTCTGCAGAGCTTTCCTCACAGCGCTCTGCTTCAGAAGAAGTGGACAGGCAGTGCTAAGAGGACAGCAAAGGGGGATTTGCTCAAACTGATGGCGTCATGCATTGCTGTCTGCATTATTATAGCACATTTTAAGCAACTATTTAATTATCCACACACATGGGCAGTATTTTAATTACATGTATTTGAAATACGTATTTAATTACTTTTGGGTATTTTGTCATTTGTATTTTCCTTAACAGAAATAAATGAAATGTAATTTGTAATTAAAGGGGACATATCATGCTAAATCCACTTTTTTAGCCCTTAAATGCATTTTGTTGTATAATTGGAGTGTTTAGAAGTACAGAAAATTTGAAATTATTCTCTTCAGGTGCTTCGTTTATATCTTTATATTCTGTTTTGGTCATATTTTTCAACCTGTTTCGATTTTTCTGTTCTCTATGATGTTTTTTGAACTATTACGTCACAGTATTTGCAGCGGAACTGCCAAATAAGGACATTGACTTCCGGCCCAACAGTTCTAGCAATTCGCCATTTTTATTTCTCGCTGCAATTTTGTAGTCCAAGCTAAAGGATGCAGAAGTTACGAGAGGGTAAGTTAAAATGTTCGGTTGTTGGATGTAGTAACCCACACGCTTCATTACACCGTCTAATGTAGATGAACTGCCGCGCTTGTGACAGGGCGCATGTTTAACTGAAAGAACGAGCAGAGAGAGAGACCCCGGTCGCGCGCGCACACACTCTCTCTCTTCGGAGCCAGGCGAAAGTGTAAACAAGACTTCACCGTCTCCAAACTAGACGCTCTCTTGCTCTCTCTCCCTCCCACATATTAATCAAAATAAATCGACACGGTGGTAAAAGGTCGGAAGACCAAAGTTTCATGTGTAAATACAGTAACACACCATTGCGATACATCCATATGAAGACGTTGTTCTGCAGGTTCGTCGTCTTCATTTTCATCTCGCTCCGGCTCCGACTCTGGCTCGAACATGTAAGGCTGGCTGGACAAGTCTTCCGTTGTTGACATTTTGTTAATAACGTGTGAATAAAACGTTTCTGTGCCAATAGATAATCTTATCTCTGCTATCAAACTACAAAAATGGCCGAACGGGGTGGAGTTGAACCGAGTGTCACCGCTACAACCTGGAGAGGGGGCGGGGTATGAAGTGTCTCAATTGTATTTAAAGAGACCGCACCAAAACGAGTTGCTCTCAGACGCACATCAGAAAAGGGGTAGAAAAGGGGCCTGTGGAGCTATAATAATGAGGAATTCAGACCCAAGCATTGCAGTTCCGCTTTATATAGACTACAAATGTATGATTTATATGTAAAAAGGAACGATTTAAAAGCATGATACGTCTCCTTTAAATACTTTTGAGAGACTGTAATTTGTATTTAAAATACTTAAAAATACTTATTTAAATATATTGTTTTATTTCGCATATATTAACTTTCATCACCAGGCTTAATTGGACCATAGACATATGAAATACGAATAGGATTACCAAATTGCCTATCAAAGTTTAAGAAAATAACGTGACGTGAAACATCCCGTTCACATTTCCAGGTTTCTCAGAAGTGGAAGGCGTCATAGTTGGGTAAACTTCTACAACAGTGAATTAGAGACTACATTAAATATATATTTTTGTGTTCCCATTTGCTCAAATAGCAAGAGAAACAGTGTTTTCACAACTTTCAAAAACAGTAAACAAAATAGAGAGATTGATAATGGCAGTCAGAAGAGAGAAAGATGTGAACTTCGTCACAGCCGCTGTGTTAGCAACACCCTCACAGCAGTGGTAACTAGTTTTGTTGTAATATAATACAAATATATTGTTATAGGCGTAATGGTCTTTTATTATGACAGTATGCGGCAACATGTACGTTAAAAGCGCATCTTCTACACTAAACGATGAAATTACGATATTCTATACTCTTACGCGTGTCTAACTCCACAGTTACTCTCGCACTTCAAAAGACTGTACATTTTGTTTGTATTTTTGTATTTTTAAATTACTTGTATTTTAATTAAATACTTTTTTCACAGCAGTATTTTTATATTTTATTTAAATACATTTGATGAGTAAGTATTTGCAATTTGTTATTAAATATTTTTTGATGTATTTGTGCCCATCTCTGATTATCCATGTGCACGAATCATAAGACCAAATACAATGTTAAATATCACATGTCCATCACTGTTATGACAGGAATGTCTTTGCATTTCTTTGTCTTCTGTCGATAAATGTTATCGTTTCCATAATTAATTCATATGAGTGAAAATGTGATGTGAAAATGATGTGTTCTAGCCCCAGACACTAATGCTGATGCTGTGTGTGTGTGTGTGTGTGTGTCATTAATTACATGCAAAGACTGCGAGTAACACTCTATAAATAGAGCCGTCTGAAGGGCTCAGGAGAGACAGACAGACAGAGAGAAGGACAGAAACAGATTATTAGAGAGAGGAGAGTGCTTGTGTGTGTCTTGTTACACATTATCGGGTCATTTCAAAGTATTCAGCACTGCTGTGTGTGTGTGTGTGTGTGTGTGTGTGTGTGAGAAAGCTTTATTTAAACGGGTCCTATTTTATCCTTTTTCAAAGTCTTGATGTTGTTTTTGGGCTCTAATAGGTTGTCATCTTTGAATGTTCTTTTTTTAATTTATTTAAATGACACACTAAAGAAAGTTAGACGTAAACGTTTCAGTCCACATCATTGACAGTCTTTTCTCTTGTCTTCTTCTGTTTTAGGTAAGTAACACTGGTGAAGACACACACGCTGTCACTGCTGACGATGGTCAAACACTGTTTCAGTTTTACACAGTGAGTTCAGGCCGACTGACACTGTCTGCACTCATCTGGATTAATGCATTTGCTTTTTGCCTTATTAAATGGAAGGAATGTTTGTTTGGTCAAAAAAAAAAAAAAGTTGTTTTTACTGTTATTAATTTTTATTTATTTAATTTATATTCAATCATCAGTTTGTTTGTTTGCTATAGGCAGTATTGACTTCTCTAAAACATTATAGTTTTAATATTGTCCAGTTAATTATACTCAGACCGCTTAAAAATACAGACTTTGTTTTTATGATCAGTTTTTCATCTATAGGAATGGCATCTCTCTTTGGTTTTTATAAACATTACTGTTTTTTTTGTACTTTTATAAACCTTTTTAAAAATAAATTTAGTGTGCATGTTGTAGTGCACATCATAGTTAAAGTTCAGTTTATTTTTAATGCTCATAATAGTTGATGTTTAGTTCTTACGTTTTTATTTTTGGTAAATATAGTTAAATATAATATAATAAATATTATTTTGTAGGGTTTTTGCTTTTGTTTTATTAGGTACTCGGGGACAGACGGGGCATGTCCATCATGGCGATATTTAAAATATTTTAATTAAAACACTGTTACGAAAATTAATGTTGACGATTGTCCTGTCTATCAAAATATGAAAGTAAAGAATGGCTAGTAAAATAACAGCTAGACTTTCAATAATGCATCGATGTTTTCGAAAAAGAAACTTCTAAAGGATCATCTGCATGAGGTGAAGCTGAAGAGTGAATGAACAGCAGTAAATCTCATATCCGACACATATGAGATTAATCGGATATCCTAGATATACACAACATGCATGTTTGAGCTGTTTTAACTGAAAGCAACTTGCACTGATATATCTTAAAATATGCCAGTGCCATTGTTTTGTCTCAAGATGCACATCAGTGTTTTTTTTGTTTTGTTGCTAAGGCACATTTAGGCCGTGTGTCCACCAAAGCGTATTTAGCCAGCTGAAAACGCTAGGCGCTCTGCTAAACGCCTAGCTGTGGGCGCTTGAGAGCGTTTTGGCAGCGTTGCGTTATTTTTCAGTTGAGACGCTTTGCTTGTTATGATACGGAATATCCACGAAAGTGTTACTAGTATCTCATTTCACACATATTTTGTTTCTGTGTTGATTCTATATTAAAATGTCGATACAATGTAACGTATTTTCTCTGGCTCTTGTTTAAATGATTTTGTTCTGTTATTTTGCTTGTTGTTGTCGTCTGTTGACGTTGTACAAGCAGAATGTGGCGGTTGGTCGGTGTGGTATTAGTCCCGCCCCTCCTCCAGTTTTGGCGTTTTAAAAATGTGGCGCTCCCATTGAAAACAATTGAAAAAACACGCCAGCCGCGTGAAAAAACACTTTGGTGGACACACGGCCTTATAAAAGCTACTTAAATGTCCTAATTGAACTAAGGCCTAATCCTGGCTTAATCTAAACTCTGTCTGTGAAACCGGGCCTGCAATTTGCAAATCTGCACAAAATGCAAGTGAACTTGAAATAAGTTACTGTACGTGTTTACTCCCGCTGCGGATGTGCTTTTCCTGTAACAACACGCCGAAACACGGGCAACTAAAACACAAAGAATCCACAACGTTCTACAGTGTTCTCATTATAATGTCATGTATATGGCAGATTGGTGCTGCACTTCATGTACTTAACTGTATTTTCATGATCAAAGTGATAACAAGGCATCGCTGCGCACTTTCAAATCAATAGTTTTACTTTCTTTCTTTCTTTTCGTTATATAAAGATCATTAAAATGGACTTGTAAACCTTTTTTATATGCCGCAATAATTTATTTAGCTACTTTTGTATAGATGATTATTGTTTTACCCAGTTTTTCAATCTTAAACTATGAAAATCCATTATACAAATATCAATTATTTACATTTAAAATTATATGCAAATGTTATAAAATTTGGGGTCAATATTACGAATGTTTTAATGTTTTTAAAGAAGTCTCTTTTGCTCACCAAAAATGGAATTGATTTGATTAAAAATATCTTCTTATTCTTCTAGAACTTAAAAAATAGCATTTATATGAGATAGAAATTGTTATATATGATATAACATATATACTTTTTTTCAAATTTCATACAACTGTCCCTCATCCTCAGTCCCAAGCGTCATTTCCACCTTAAACCTGAAGCTTTCTTTCCTCCAAATGTTAGTGTAACATGTTTATCCACGGAAATGACACTGATCTTGAGATTAAATATGAGATTTGATATGTGAAGAAAACCTTCTACTACTAAGTCTACTTTTGTTACGCGTGATTTAAAGCTGGAATTTTGTCAGATTATGCAAAAAGTTTGAAAATATTAGCTGTCTAATGCTAACCAATCAGAACATATTGTGATTGTTATTAATGTTATATATAAATATATATATATAGCTTTTCGTAAACTGGGAAACATTAATAACAATCACAATATGTTCTACAATAAGTGTCAGAAACAAAACCTCCCCCCTGCCCTCATTCGTAGATGTTATAAGTACAAATCATACATATTGTACTCCAAGAAACTAAATGAGTATGTGACTGACTGCGTAAATATAATAAATATATGAATATATAAACATATGAGGAAAAATAAAATAAACAAAAATGAATGAATAAAATCACTTTGATAATGCATACTAATTATATATACATACGTACACATATCATACATGTATATACACCTATAATTAAAGAAAACTATATATACCTACATAATTATACATATATGTGCATTACATACATTTACACACCCCATATACCCATACAAACATATTTAGCACAGGTATATTTTGACAGCACATTTTTGACCCGTCTTTTTACCTTCAACAATTTTACTATCGACTTTGTATTGGCACTTTTGACATCGTTCTGGTTTGTATCTTTCACTTGAAATAAGTTACGTGCTTGCCAGAAAGTGTTACTCCTGTTGCAGATGTGCTTTTCCTGTAACAACACGCTGAAACACGGGCAACTAAAGCACAAATAATTCACAACATTCTTCAGTGTTCTCATTGTAATGTTATGTATATGACACTTTTTACATCTTGTTTTTTACTCTCTCTCACACACAGACACACACACACACACACAGACACACACACACACACACACACACACACACACACACACACACACACACACACACACACACACACACACACACTCACACACACACTCACACTCACACTCACACACACACACACACACACACACACACACACACACACACACACACACACACCTCCACACCTCCATTAGCAGCTGCTCAATAACCTGTGTAGTGTCTCTGAAATAATTGATGAATGGTAAATACTGTAGGTTACGGTTGGGTTCTTATTTAATTTCTCAGATCAATGTGGCTCAAAAAGAGTAAGACGGGGTTTATCTTAAGGTTACTGCAAAAATGAGACAAAAATCAGACATTTTCAAGCCCTCGGCATACGTCGATTTCCTGCAGACGGATTATTGATCTTTAAACATAAAGCCTCAGGCTGGCGTTTCAGAAAGAGGGAGGAATAGATCTGTCATAGTTCATTCAGTCTCTTCAACTCATTGTACTGTCGAGTCAGAAGTCAAATCTCATGTTTAAATCTCTTTTTATACATTAGAAATTTATGGAAAGATTTTTTTTTTTTTTGCTGATGCTTCTTTGAGGGAAGATTTGCCATTTATTAGCTTACAGAAAGTCACTGTACATTAAATGATCATAATTAGATTGTTCTTTTTAATATTTTATTAGAATGAAATTGTGATGAAATTATGAAATATTTTTGCATGTATGTATGTATGTATGATGTATGTATGTATGTATGTATGTATGTATGTATGTATGTATGTATGTATGATTTATATATGTATGTATGCATGTATGTATGTATGTATGTATGTATGTATGTATGTGTGATGTATGATGTATGTGTGATGTATGTATTATGCATGCATGTATATATGTATGTATGTATGATTTATATATGTATGTATGTATGTATGTATGTATGATGTATGTGTGATGTATGTATGATGTATGTATGTGTGATGTATGTGTGATATATGTATTATGCATGCATGTATGTATGATGTATGTATGATGTATGTAAGAATGTATGATGTATGTATGTGTGATGTATGTATTATGCTGTGATGTATGTATGATGTGTGTATGATGTATGTATGTATGTATGTATGTATGTATGTGTGTGTGATGTATGTGTGATGTATGTATGATGTATGTATGTGTGATGTATATGTGATGTATGTATTATGCATGCATATATGTATGTATGTATGTATGTATGTATGTATGTATGTATGTATGTATGTATGATGTATGTATGTATGTATTATGCATGCATGTATGTATGCATGTATGTATGATTTATATATGTATGTATGTATGTATGTGTGTGTGATGTATGATGTATGTGTGATGTATGTATTATGCATGCATGTATATATGTATGTATGTATGATTTATATATGTATGTATGTATGTGTGATGTATGATGTATGTGTGATGTATGTATTATGCTGTGATGTATGTATGATGTGTGTATGATGTATGTATGTATGTATGTATGTATGTATGATGTATGTGTAATGTATGTATGATGTATGTATGTGTGATGTATATGTGATGTATGTATTATGCATGCATATATGTATGTATGTATGTATGTATGTATGTATGTATGATGTATGTGTGATGTATGTATTATGCATGCATGTATGTATGTATGATGTATGCATGTATGATGCATGTATGTATGTATGTATGTATGTATGTATGTATGTATGTATGTATGTATGTATGTATGTATGTATGTATGTATGTATGTATGTATGATGTATGTATGTATGTATGTATGTATGTATGTATGATGTATGTATGTATGTATGATGCATGTATGTATGTATGTATGTATGTATGGATGTATGTATGTATGTATGCATGTATGTGTGATGTATGTGTGATGTATGTATTATGCATGTATGTATGTTGTATGTATGTATGTATGTATGTATGATGTCTGTATGTATGTATGATGTATGTATGATGTATGTATGTATGTATGTATGTATGTATGTATGTATGATGTATGTATGTATGTATGTATGTATGTATGTATGTATGATGTATGTGTGATGTATGTATGTATGTATGTATGTATGTATGTATGTATGTATGTATGTATGTATGATGTATGTACAGTTTTATGCACAAGTTTGGGCACCCCTCTGAGGTGGCATGATAATTTGCTCTGTCTTTAAAAAAAAAGATCGTAGTGATATGCCATTCAGTTTCTAGAGAAAGCTGAATGATGTGATGTTTTTCTGACAGAGCTTCTTAGTGTAGCAGTATTGAGTATTGAGTATGAAATAAAATCAAATGTGAAAAATAGGCTGTGCAAAAGTTTGGGCACCCTTTCAATTGTGTTGATTTGAATACCCGTAGTCACTAAATGCTGACTGATTGCAACACATACTTAATTTAATTGGCTCAATGAACAGTAGACTGAAAACACAGGTGCAAACCAAGGTAGCTAATTGCTAGTTGTGTTTCTCTTTGATTCTCTACTGGAAAGTAGCAACATAGGAACCTCAAAAGAACTCTCTAATGACTTAAAAACTAGGATAATTCATCAATATGAATTAGGAGAAGGGTACAAAAAGTTATCACAAAGGTTTAACCCCTTCAGACCTGATTATATAAGGTGCAAATTGAATATACATTTGCATAATTTAGATAAAAAGTGGGCTCTAATCGGATAGCCATGTCTGTCTTAACCCTCAGGGGACCACAAACGCGCCCGCGCGTTTTGCTCGTTTTTTTTTTTTAGCAATGAAAATAAACACCAAATGCTCTGTTAATTTTGATCTTTCATTTTCGTGTAATACATCAATCGATCCTGTTCAGTTTCTATTTTTTTTCTGTATACTCACAATAAAAATAAAGTGTTTTGCTTTTTGACAAATAAAGAAAAATTAACATGATGCGATTTCTCCCTTCTCTCTGTCCGTGAACTCCCATTTGAAACGCGTTCGAAAATGATCTATAACTCCGCGAAAATTCAGTCAAACAGGCAAACAGACCCACGGGCATAAAGCTTGAGATCGCATCTGTTAAATGAAGTAACTTATATAAAAAACAAATATTCTCAGCTTCTGTAATCTGTATAAAAAGAGAGCGACTCCAGTCGAGCTCATTAAGAGCTAATTCACAGTAATGTGACCACTCCCCGGAGAGCGCGTGCTATTCAAACGCAAATTCTGAGAACTATTGGAGATCTGTGAAACGCCCATCAGCTGTAAACACAGCGCGTCGCGATCGAGTGAGGCATAATATAGCCTACCTTATGGAGAAACGATTCCTCAGAACAGTGCTGATATGAGGAGCAATATCTCCTGATATGAGGAGCAGATTCCGCTGAGGAGTGAGGTAGGCTGTTTTCTTTTCTCACGTGTGGAATAACGTTATGGAATAACGTTAGTGTAGGCCTATGCAAACCGCAAAAAGATGAATCGCATTTCTATAATATGACTCGCCTTTCTGTGAGATGAATGAAGGGTACATGTTTGTAAAGACTGTTTAGCCTAAATATGAATCGCGCGTCTGTGTGTGAAATAATAAACTGCTTTGCTATAGCCTACTGAGATGAGTAAAAATCCACTGGAATATGTTGAAAAAAATGTATTTGTATAAGCAACGTATTAAACTGCAAAAAAAATACTATTTTTTTCAAAAATAAATTCATAGACTAAGATGTTAGATGTTCCAATGTTGGCTATATTCAAACTAATGAATACATATGATAAAATGTAGGCCTATAATCTTTTTTCTTTTTTTTTTTACAAAGAAAGAGTACACTTGAAATATTGTTGAAATTGTAATTATTGTTGTAATTGTAACATTTTTAATAAAATAGCAAAACATATTTACAAGAGAAATGTAAGCGAAATCTTAAATGGTCAATATAAGTCTTCTTCTAAATACATCTTTTGTCCTTGTGGCTCAGTCAGTGTCACACCTGAATGAATGGCTCATTAGGCAGAGTCATTATGCAGAGTGGGTGGGGAGATTATGCAGAGATTATGCAATCTAAGGTGTAAACTACTCCTCCCCCTTGCATATTGGCTTTCCAAGCAAAACCTGTTTTACAGCATTTAAATCAATGTATTTTTTTTTTGTGAACGATAAAGCAAAACTATTTTCACATAATTTTGAAGCTAGAACACAAAGG
The DNA here is from genome assembly GCA_022828995.1 of Vimba vimba. Lineage (NCBI taxonomy): Eukaryota > Metazoa > Chordata > Actinopteri > Cypriniformes > Leuciscidae > Vimba > Vimba vimba. The sequence continues at coordinate 2,675,776 of CM040839.1, forward strand.
GAGAACATCCATTAGTCAAAAGTCTTGTGGACACATATTTAATATGTGTTTTGTGGTCTTAATTCAGCAACTTTCATTTTAATTTTTTCCAATAACCACGCATAAACATTATTCTCTTAAAAATACAAACATCTGCATACACGTTGCTCGCATATTATGGTAGCCCTGTTTGTGCTATATAGAGTGAATTTACACCTTTGCCATTAACATGTTTATAAATAACTGAAAAAAGCACAAATGTCAAGGCATGTCAGAACATCTCAAAGGCCCCAAAAACACAGTGGTCCCCTGAGGGTTAATCAGATCTTAGTCATATCTTCATTGTGATAAGTTGATCAGGGTATTACTCATATTATACACTTTTATTGGTTTACACAAAAAAACAAGTGATGTCCATTTCAGCAGGGTTTGAAGGGGTTACGGTCTCTGGGCCCTATTTTAACGATCTGAAACGCAAGTATCAAGCGCAAAACGCAAGTAACTTTGTGGGCGGGTCTCGGGCGCTGTTGCTATTATACCGGCGGGATAAATGACTCTTGCGCCCGACGCAAATCTAAAATGGGTTGGTCTGAAGTAGCTTCATTACTCATAGGTGTGGTTTGGGTGTAACGTGAAATAAACCAATCAGAGCGTCATCTCACATTCCCTTTAAGAGCAGGCGCGCTTGTTCTATAGCGGATTCCTATTATAACGGCGGATTTGCCAGACGCACACCAGGAGCGGTTCACAGCCGAGGAGACCGACCTTCTCGTCAGGGACGTTGGGGATGGAGAAACACACCCAAATTAACTTCGGTTAAACAGGCGTATGATAATTTGGGTAAATGTATAAGTTAGATGTATTATAAAAGCATACATCTAACTTATACATTTACCCAAATTATCATACGTCTATCTATCTATCTATCTATCTATCTATCTATCTATCTATCTATCTATCTATCTATCTATCTATCTATCTATCTATCTATCTATCTATCTATCGTAATAATGTATGATTTGCAAAAATGAAAACTGCTGCTTCTGTGTAGATTAGAGAATCAAAGTCTATGCGCGTTGTGCACACTCTACATTGTTTATGGCCAAACATGCTCCCTTAAAATAGCATATGAATAACATGTGCAACGTGCCACTGACTTTAGACTAGTTTTTTTCGGTCAGTGGTGGAATTGTTTTCTAAACCTGCAAAATAGCATGAGGGAACGTTTGCACCGGAACACGCCTCCTCTTTGCGCTGAACCGCCCCCGGGAGCGCAAGTGTATTTCTTAGTTAACCGACGTGCGTCTGTGGAGGGAAAAGTCCGCTGTGCGCAGGTGCAAAATAGGAATGATACATGCGTCGGTGTACAAAGTCAATTGCGCGGGGTGCAAGATAGGGCCCTCTGTCTCCACAGTCAGAAATATAGTTAGAAAATGGAGGGCCGCAGGAACATTCCTTGTGAAGGAAAGAAGTGGTAGGCCAAGAAAAATATCTGAAAGGCAAAGGCGAAGAATGGTCACAGACGAACCACAGACCACCTCCAATGAGCTCCAAGAACATCTCACTGCTGATGTGTGTCGTTGTACATCGCTCCACTGTCCAGCGCACTTTAGACAAGGAACAGCTCAATGGAAGAATGATGCGGGAAAGCCTGTTCTGCGTACTGCCAACAAGCAGAGTCGTTTGAGGAATGCAAAGGCTCATCCGGACAAGCCAGAAATATTTTGGAATAATGTGCTGTGGACAGATGAGACTAAGATAGAGTTATTTGGTCACAACCAGAAGCGCTTTGTTTGGCGGAAAAATAACACAGCGTTCCAGGAGAAGAACCCGCTCCCTACTGTAGGTTTGGTGGAAGGTCCATCATGCTATGAGGATCTGTGGCAAGCACAGGTACTGGAAACCTTGTCAAAGTTGGATTCCACCCAGTATCAGCAGATTCTTAAGAAAAATTGTTCAAGAATCAGTCAAGAGGTTGAAGTTACACCGGGGTTGGTTGTTTCATCAGCAGGACAATGATCCAAAGCATCGTTCCAAATCTACCAGACACAGACACAATGTTCTGGAATGGCCATCACAGTCCCCAGACCTGAACATCATCGAAAATCTATGGAATGATCTGAAGCGGGCTGTCCACACTCGGAAACCATCAAACCTGACTGAACTGGAGACATTTTGCAAGGAAGAATGTTCCAAAATTCCTGCAGCCAGAATTCAAGGACTTATTAGTGGCTTTAAGAAGCGACGACAGGCTGTTATTTCAGCTAAAGGAGGCTCTACTAAATATTGATGTGGTAACTCCACTGGGGTGGCCAAGTTTTTGGACCTGTCTGTTTTAGTTTTGACTCACATTGTGTTGTTTCTGTTGATTCAGTACATGTTATTACAGAACTGAAATCTTAAATTATATCCAAATGAAGTTGCTGCTTCGAAAGACCAGCAGATTAGAAACTGAAATTATGATAATTATCAGGGATGCCCAAACCTTTGCATAAAACTGTATGTATGTATGTATGTATGATTTATCTATGTATGTATGATGGATGTATGATTTATGTATATACGTATGATTTATGTATGTATGTATGTATGTATGTATGATGTATGTATGTATTTATGTATGTATGTATTATGTATGTATGTATGATGTATGTATGATGTATGTATGTATGATGTATGTTTGTATGTATGTATGTATGCATGTATGTTTGTATGTATGCATGTATGTATGTATGTATGTATGTATGTATGTATGTATGTGAATATATTATTATTATATAGTCTTTCAAGTTTTTGTGTGTTTTGGTTTGACTGCACTTGAGGAATAGAGTGACTTAAAATGCACTCATGCAAAGAGTATTTTTCTTCTTCTGTTTGACAAGAATTCATCATATGCTCATTTGCACTATTTTTAGCTTTATTAGTATTTTGTTAATGTGATGTCATGAGAAGGAGTAATTTTGTGAGCACAAGCCTAATTTTATGAATGTAAATATATTCACTCAACCGGCCTTCACGTTTCTCAGGCTGTCTGTTCTTGTTGTTAAAACGATCCCTGTTTCCTCTGTCTTTTTTGGGAATCTGTCTCATCGTCATTGGGCCTGCAGGATTTCATGGATTTATGTGTGTGTGTGTGTGGGAAAGAGATGTTTTAGAAGAAAATGGCAGGCTGCGTTTTCCCATGATTCTGACCAGACCACAGTAGCCTCACCCACACCGAGAGTTGAAGATGTTCATAAATAAACACAAGTGGGATACCCATGAAAGAATGACGTAGACTCTTGAACCTCATAGATCCGCTTCATCTAGAATAAGCTGAAGAGACGTCAACCCTGCTTTACAGTAGAGCTTGAAAATTTGGTGTGCAAAATCTCCTTAAAGTCCCCCTGTGATGAAAATCCAGGTTTTAATGTTGTTTATGTGTCTATGTGGTGTTTTTAATATGCTTTAAGACAAACCATGTGTGAATTCATAAGTCGACAGCATTGCTGAGTATTTTCTCCTTAAAACTGCAGTGAACCAAAGACAGTCTCAAAAACACGCTTTGAAATCGCTGGTGTTTCTGACGTCACAAACTACCTTGTTACCAATCAGATCAACGTGTGATCGTCAACCAGTGGATCTCTGAGCTGAGTGAGTGAGTGGAGGCGGGGCTCATTTGCATATTCATAGAGCTGCGTATTCTAAATGAGGCAAGGGTGTCGAGTTACATTCAAGCTATTTTTTTCAATGAAAAATGCTTAAATATGTAATTCTGGGGATCAAAGATGAGTTTTAAGGGATTAAATTCATAATTCATAATGTGAATTATGAATACATTCATAATGTGATTTCAAATTTAAAAAGAGATGCTGAATTCACAACCCACAATCCTAAAGTGAGATCTAGGGATGGGCGACACGGCCAAAAAATGGCCATTCCAACTCAGTTTGATATTGAAAGATTTCACGATAAATGTCAAATCTTTATTTCTTTTTCATGTTCAGTGTGTACTGTTGATCACTAGTGTGGATCTGCAGCATTGAGGGAACTGTGGGCTGTAAATGAACAGGCAGATGCTTTTCCATTTTCTGTGCAGTGAGTGATGCTGTGGATGCAGTTCTGAGATCAGCCCTGAATGATTAATGGTGACAAAGTGCTGCTTTAGTGCTGGTGAAAATGGCAGGACTTGCAGGGGTTTCCTCCAGTCCACCTGTTGTTCCGGCCCTTTAATGGCAGTGCATTCTGGGAAGCGTCTTGCATATCCCATGAGTCTCACTGCTGTGTTAAAATGGCCCTACATCTGTTAAAACACTCTTCCCAGCGATACAGTATATTGATACCAATCAGTACCAATCAATTTATTTCTAATTTATACTAACTTATTTATTCACAACCATACATCTGTTAAGTGACATATTTGCAAGTGGAAGGATTTAACAAGAAAATTGAAGGGAGGATGATGGTCAAAAGTGTCAGAAAACAGTAAATAATGTTTATACTGGTCAAAGTTTTGGAGTCGATTAAGATATTTTAATGTTTTTTAAAGCCTCTTCTGCTCACCAAGGCTGCAGTTATTTGATCAAAAATACATTAAAAACAGTGAAACATTATTACAATTTTAAATAGCTGTTTTCTATGTGAATATATTGTAAAATGTAATTTATTCTTGTAATCAAAGCTGAATTTTCCAGTCTTCAGTGTCACATGATCCTTCAGAAATCATTCTATTATGATGATTTGCTGCTCAAGAAACATTTATGATTATTATCAAAGTTGAAAACATTTTCACATTTTTATGGAAACCGTGATTTATTTTATTTTTCAGGATTCTTTAACTAATAAGAAAGTTCAAAAGAACAGCATTTATTGTAACATTGTAAATGTCTTTACTGTCACTTTTGATCAATTTAATGCATCCTTGCTGAATATAAAAAAATACATTGTTTCAGAGCAAGCCCAAGTTACTCTATTTACATGAAATTTTTTTGCATTAGTCCGGTACACAGTGTCCATTTTGATTCCATGTTGAGTTGAACCCATCTTTAAATCATGGTGTCTTGTGTGTTGTATTTTTGGAGAGTCTCCTCCTGATCTGACTGTAATGTGTTTGTTCCAGTGAGTTGTGCAGGTGTTGGCCTGCGGGTCAGTGTGTAAACGGTGAGTCAGAGAACAGTTTTCTTTTGCTTTCATCTTCTTCATGCAGCTGAGTGCCGTTGAACCAGATGTGTCATTAAACGGCTCTTACTCTGAGAGGAAGTCTCTCTTTGTGTTACTCCTGATAATAGACTCGAGGCTCTTGACACGCGGCACAGAAAACACACTACCATTTTGTTAAAATAGCTCTCGTTTGTCTGTTTGTGTTCATTTGTCATGGGAAACAAGCATGATTTTGTCTCCGAAAACTCATGTTTATTCTTGTTTGGGAACTTTATGTGTGTGTGGGATTTTTCCCATGCCGGTTTCGTCATCCGTGTTCAACTGCTCGAAGGCTTTTTTGGTTTTCCAGCTCTGATCATGACTAGGCCCACACAAAATACGCACATTTTATTCACATTTTCTGCCATGATTTGCGGGGGAAATTTGCAGAACGGTGCATGTGTTAATAACTGATTATGTTGTAGTCAATGTGAGCTTTTTGCAATTTTATGCATTTTTTTTTTATACCAAAACAAAACCTGTTGCTGTAGTTTGACTTTTTGCCAAATCATTTAATCAGATAAATACCTAAACCAAGTTTAGTGGTTTGTTCTTCTTCTCTCATATGTAAAATATTTCCCTCATATTTTGATGGTTTAATCGAACTTTAGAGCCATTAAAAACAAATATCCCCTCCAGACATCACTTTTGCCCACTACTGTGGTTTGATTTTCATCTAAAATTAATATTTTATTTTATTTCAGCTTTATTTCAATCAACAAAAATGCCTTAATAGTTTTAGTGTTAGTTAACAATAATAACCCTTCTTTAACATAATGTAGCGTATTTCTGTCAAAATCAACTGTTGGAACAAGTTAATTTTGATTTCATGTCAACTTGAAGCGTGGGACATTTACAGCAGAAATCTGTTCCACTTTTATTGTACAGTACATTTCTTTTCCAGGCCCTAATCGTGACTGACAGCCTTGACTTGAGATCAGCAAACTGCCAATTGCTTGTGTCAGGCTGAGTGAGAGAGATTTACATACACGTTCTCGCTCACAAAGGCCACCAAAGTGCAAAGGTTCAGCGTGACGGGCTTCTGAGCAGCTGCGGAGGGTTCTGAAGGGGGTCATTTGACATCTTAATTGCTGGAAGGTTCACGTCTCCAAACTGCCAGTGCTCCGGTGCCAGCAGAAGCGGTGCATGCTAATGAGTCACGGTGAAGTGATCGGTGTGCGTAAATGTCACTCACGGCGCTGAAACACAGACCTCACTGACGTCAAGTGGTTTTGCACGTGTCTTTGTGGTGCTTTGAGTTCCTCACACACATCAAGCATGCGTGTCGTGGCCTGTGGAGGCATGCAGGTCTCTGGCTCGTCTTACTAGGGTATAGGTGCCGTCTGTGACGACGTGCGAAGAGAAGACGTGATCCGATATCATGACATTTGAGAATTTATTTTCCGTGTAAAACGACTTGCACTGTCATACTGTAACTAATTAAATATATATAAAAATAACACTGGATAGTCATCGTAAAAATTAAATACAGATTAAAGTTACAAGAGCATTTTGTCTTTTGTTCTTTGATTAGCATGACAGACATCAGCAGGAATATTAGGCTGCTGTCACTTTAAGAGCTAATGCACAGATCCAATACACTGTTACACAACATGCGTTTTCTTTCTCAACTTTTTGCATTCCAAAACTGACTGTATTTACCTGAATACTCAGCAAGACGGGCATTTTGACATAATTTTGAATGCATTTGACCGTTTAAGCGCAATAAGCCACGAAAAACAACTCAATTTGGCACTCGTGAGCTGTTTGAGCTGCACTTATATAGATCAGTGGTGCGTGTGCTTTTGGTGTGAGTGCGAATGAGACGAATGAATGAAGGGGGTGGAGGTCAAACTGAAGAAAGAGCGAGAACGCGCAGCTGGGATCGGTGTATCAATACTGCAGAAAAGAAAGAGTTTCAAATATCTCAGTATCGATACATATCGAAATACATTTTGTTTTTGACAACGCTACTTTATGTCTGGTGTTGTATAAATATTGATCTGACATTGAATCGGATATCCACTGCTTTGATGAAATTATATACAATACAATAAATTATGTAACTCCTCTTATATCCAGCTGCGGTTCTCAAGGTGCTCGTCTCCTCAGTGACGGTGTTTGATGAGATTAGAGCAACAGTGTATATTATAGACACTTCAGATGAAACACACTCTGAAAATGACTTCTCTTCAGCCGTCTTTCGTTTGCTGTCTTCCACTGAGACATAAATGAGTGTTCGCACTGACAGTCTTCCTATTTCACCGCACTATCCAATTTTTTAGTCTGCGCTACAATTGTAAGATGTTTTCGATGTTGTGTCAAAACTTGCAGTCATCCATAAAAATCACTGTTATTCCCAGATTCCTAAAAATTAGTACGTACTGTTTCAGATTATGTAACTCCAGATTAATCACACTTTATCCACAGACATGCCTAGCACCTTATTCACCAAGAACTCGTGAGGAACATCCCGTCCAGTTGGACCTGCTTTCTGATTTCTTTTTTTTTTTTTTGACAGATGGTGTTGGATTTTGCTTGCAGTAATTCACAATGTATCTGTAATTGCTCCATCTGTTGTGAGGCTGGGTTAATAAAACCATTCATCTCTATTCCTCCTGACGCGTGAGGCCTTTCCTCCCACATTCCTTGTTTCTCTGTAATGCCGAAGGCATTGTAAATACTATAGATCTAGTTTCCCAAACCGGTGTTCGTGAGTTGAAGAAATACATTTTTTAATTAAATTAAATTAAATGCATTCAATAAATAAACAAATGGAGCTGCAACTAATCGAAATAAAACTGAAATAAAGAAATCAAATTGCTATGATCAAATCAAAGGCTGCGGTTTAATTAAAGAAATCTACAGTGTAAAACATTTTTTTTTTTTTTTTAATTTGTAAATAAGATTACTGGAGTATGTTTTACAAGAAAATACTATTTCAGTCTTGCTACTTTAAAATTTCCCATTTGATTCAGTCTTTATTTGTGAAAAAGCTAATTTTCCCCAAATTTTTTAAAGGAGTGAAAAATTGTCACCAGGTTTTTGGCCACTGTGTTCATTTCCACGTGTGTAGCTTGTAATATCGCACAAGTTTTGAGTTTAACATGCATTTGGAAACCCAATGTGAACTACGTACATTTACATTCACATTTGCATAATTGCCAACATTTTTGTGGACTGAAGTTTACAGCATTTTACCAATATTCTGACAAAATAAAAGCTTGAAGGTTTGAACGTTTGAAAGTGAAGATTTTAAGACACTAAGGGCCAGATTTACTAAACAGGGCAAATTAATTTAATGTCAGACCGCAATCCCATTAAAGCATCGGTGAGAGTGGAAAGTTCTGCTCATTTCCATAATGACCAACGGAATCTATCAAAAGCGGTGCAAATTGAAAATAACGTTCCTTGTATGTTCGGATAATGTCTTCCTCTGGCAATAAATAAAAACGAATGGAGAGATTTCTAAGTTTTAATTGAGGGTTGAGGGCAAAATGGGTTAAGACATGCTTTTTTGGGGCGTTAAATAATACAGCGAATACCAGTAAGTTGATTAGCGCAAACCTTAGTAAACCTTTGCTTTTGAAAAGGAAACTCCTACAAATGCATATGCAATACGGTCAGCTGCAAAAAATAACCATGTCCACACCTTTTCAGTGCTAATTTTTCACTTGCGTGTCTTTAGTAAATCCTGACATTCGTCTTTAACACCAAAAGAGGGTTTGCGTTGGCACAAGCTGTTATTTGTCTTTGTATTGTCAATTGTAGGGTTAGTTGGTTCTTATAAATAGTGAACACCCTTAAAAGTAACTAAACACTAAAGACTGGATATTTTATCGGTGTACTTGCATGTCATGTGACCATTAACCGATATCAGAGAACCATGAACATGCGAATGTGTTGTTAATTTATTGAAAGATTAACTTAAAATCTAAGGTGTTTATTTCACGTCTAAGAGGCTGACAAAACCCCCCTGCTATATATAACATGCTGTACAGTGTGACATATATGCGACCGCACGCTGACGTCATGTGTTTATAGTTGACATGCTCCATGCTTCGCTATTTTCTGAATCAATAGGGGGTTGTTTGGAGAAAAAGTCTCTAAACCAAGAGAAAGTAGTGGTGAGAAGTAGTTTGGCGGAACAGTGTCAGATCATACAGTCGAAATCTAGTTGCATGTCAAGCATATTCTGGAAGATTGGATGTGGATACTTAAACTGAGGATGTAAAATATATAAATTTTAGTGCAATATATAGTGCAGTTAATAATTTTCCTGGGAAAATACCACATGCACAAGAACATTTTGGTTCTTTGTTAACAATAATTGTATGACACTTCTATTTATATTTATTTAAGTTCTTTTGCTCCGTAAACTCAAAAACAATGGCATATGTTATTGATGTGATTGATAACATAATTAGCTTCCAAGCATGATGAACTGCACTGTTTATGGTTGCTTTCAAACTGCTGTAAATTGCTATAATTGTGTGGCCTGTGCTGTAAAACCTTCAACATCTGTAGCACCAGTGCTACGTATAAAAACATTGAATTGAAGCCCTTCCTGTCACACAGGCTCTTGTATTGTGTTTGCAGAGCTTTCGGGATTACGTCATACAGTCTGACATGTGTTAACAAGGAGAATGAGAGCGAGTGCTGCAGAAAGCATGTCAGCGGGGAGTCGATGGCAGACGTATAGCCTTCCGACTGCTTTTCCAAGAGCCTCCCACGCTTGCACAGTCAGCGCATTGCATTGAACGAACATCTACATCTGCAGAGACACAGTAAAGTGTGAAGTAATCCACATCTGTACCTGCTGGATCGCATTCAGATGCATTGAAGCGCTGTGGGCTTTGCTCAGCAGGGGTCGGGATGTGACCTTGCACAACGCTGAAGCTTATACCTGCCCTGGCTGTGCTTGACATTTCCCGTTTTAGCCAGCCAGGCATCCCAGAACAACCAGTGACAAGCCCTCGCTGCAGTAACACACACGCAAACAAACACACACACTCTTCATTGGCCTTTCCAGCCTGTCTGGCTTACATAACTCCTGACCACTGCTATTTTTAACATGCAAGATCAAGCATCTGATATTTTGGCAACAGGGAGATGAGATGTGAATATATGCATGAGCTATATGAGTCGAAACATTCCCAGAATTCTGTTCTTGCAACACGGCAGGCGACAAACTTCTGAAATTCTGTTTAAGCATTTGAAGACCCTTTGCCATATAAACATTCAGTCAGTAAATAAATCAGAAGCTTATTGAGTTTTCAGCAAGTATTCCGTGAGTAATTTGTTTTTCTTAAAAAATAACATGAATTTTGAATCTGTTTGAATGTGATTTATTAAAAGAATCAACTTCAGTCAATTTGAATCGGATTCATTAAAAGATTTGGCTCATAAGAGTAATTCATTTGTGAATCAAACTAACATCAGTTGCATTGTATGTTTGTGTCTTTGCGTGCAGCCAGAAATGGACAATTTTATTTTTATTTTATTTGTTATTTTGTATTCAGGTTGTTAACTAAATAAGATGTAAATAAGATAAAATAATGTATTTAGCCGTTAGCTCTGCTGGTGAAGTAGATTCAGGAAACACTGGCTTAGAAAGAAGGTGGTTGAAATGTGTAAAAGTGTGAGATGATAAACTAGTTTGTTCTCATTTACAGTCTTGATTTTGCAATGTAACATAATTTTCAAAAGTTTGGGGTCAGTAAGTTTAAAAAAAACACTAAGTTAATAATTTTCAGCAAGGACACATTCAATTGATCACAAGTAACCGTAAAGACTTTTATGATGTTATTAAAAAGGCTTTCTATTCATCAAAGAATCCTGAAAAAATATATATATCCTTGTTTTCCATAAAAATGTAAATACCCGGGGGGCAAAGGGGGTTTAGCAGACATGGGCTGCTGTAAAAGGTTGTCATATAAAAATGAAATCTATGATGTCTGAGGATCACAACCTGGGTGGACAACCTGGTCAACAAGCTGCTGGAAACTTGTAATTAGGGTCAAAACAATGCTACTTAGGCCATGTCCACACTAATACATTTTCGTTTGAAAACGCATCTTTTTCTCTCCGTTTTGGCCTTCCGTCCACACTGAGATGGCGTTTTTATTAATGAAAACGAAGCTTTTTGAAAACGCTCTCCAAAGCGGATACATTTGAAAACGCCATTTTCGCGTTGTAGTGTGGACTGTGAAACCGGAGGGATTTAAAAACGATGACGTAAATTTAGTCATGTGACGCATATTGTACCAATAGATATTCATGTTTATACCGGTATTGTGCCTGTTATGTGCTATTCACTTTCACACTATTGCTAAAAATATTCTACATTGCACACTCTTCATATCACAGTCCTGCAAAGATGACAGAATGTAGCCTACTCACATTTGCTGTCCTGCGGTAATACATGAGAGCAGTCGCGTTTTAGACCAAACATATGGTGTCTGCGTGCGACCTGGACGCATCAGTGAATGGTGAGATATTTTACTGAATAAAATTATCTTGTCAGAAGAATTGCGCGATAACTTCATTATTTATTTTTCCATCTGAATCATATCAGTGATGTTTGGTGGGGTTTTACACATGCGCAGTAAAGGTGAATTTAGCGTTTTCAGGCGTTTTTCAAAAGTTTCTCATCCACACTGAAACGTCCGAAAACGCTAGTGTGGACGGAGAGCGTTTATAAACGAAAACGCCGTTTTCAAATGTATCCGGATTAATGTAGACGTAGCCTTAATGTAACAGTTTTAATCAGTAAATACTTTAAAACCTACTCCACACATGACTCCTGTGTGTTTTAGTCTTTCAACATTTAGTTGTCAGTACCTTTGTCTCACACTCCAAACACCTGGATTGAACAGTAACCAGCCTAACCCAAAATCCTCAAATCCTTTTTTTTTATTTCGATAGAATTAATAAAGCTATCCCACTTGTGAAAGAATATTAGAAATACTAGACATTGCAATACAAATAATAGATATTGTATAAATATGCAAACGATATACTGTACATACAGAAACAGAGCAGTATACAATTAACATCAGTTAATGGTAAACTTCTTTCTTGGATCTTGTTTGAATAGACTATTATAGGCTTGAAATTGAATTCCCTCTAAATGTGTTATGGGCCATGAGGACTGTCTGGTTTGTGAAAATGATCAAAATATGATTTCATCTTGTAAAAGTTAACTTCACATGGTAATTTGTTTATTTTAACAACAACAAAGGGAAAAGAATGCTACCGATTACAAATGGAATGTTCAATTTTTTTTTTCTTTTTTTTTTTTGCCTACCTATGAATTAAGAGGCATTGTTAACTCTTACATTCTAATTACATGTACAATCAAGGCATCAGATGAAAGCTTATCTTCAGTTTGTTTCTAGCATAAAGTATCATGGAGATATGGCTCAGGATTCATGAATATAATTAAAGCTTTTTAGCATGTTTGGGTGATTCTGGGGAGTTAAAGCAGAATTTGAGGTAGCATTGTTTTGACCCTAATTACAAGTTTCCAGCAGCTTGTTGACCGGGTTGTCCACCCAGGTTGTGATCCTCATAGTGTTGTCACGATACCAAAATTATTGTTTCGATACCGATACCAAGTCAAGTATTGCGATTTCGATACTTTTCCTGAAAAGGGAGAAACACTCTCAAATATCATTGCTGTGCTTTGTTTTAAAACCGGGACAACAATCTAATCATATAATACACTACTAAATGAACATATGAACAGCAGAAATATTAAACATTTGAACAAAATATGAAATATCAAAATATAAAAAATAAATTAGAGCAATGACATTCAAGGTAATTTTTTTTATAAATTTAGCAGCATTATCTCATTTATCATAAGAAACATAAGAGCTTTATCTTGATTCTGAACTTTGAATAAAAATATGAACAGCGATTATATTAAACAATGTTTAATATTGGTAACATATGATAAGCCTCATTGGTGATATATTTGACATGTGGGGAGAGAGTTGTGGAAGGCCTATACTTCATATTAAACATAAATATATAGCAGCAAAGCAACGTCGGCAGTGTTGACGGCAAAATAGGCTACAGAATAATTCGTTCTGTATTGAGAGGTGCAATATTTGAAAATCGATAATATTTTTTTAAATTACATTTATTGTATTTATGTCAAAACTTTCAAACATCAAAATGTCATTAATATGTATTCGTGTCAAAATGACATAGAAACATCTTTTCCTATTCTATTTTGCCTGGAAACGCTTCCAACACGCTTGCGTGTCGCGTGAAAAATAGGCGTCGGTTCTATTTCTAGCATGCACGTGTTTTCCGTGCGTCTCGAGCTGCGCCCAGACGCGTGTGTCACGCAGGCAGTTAACATGGGAGCCGAAATAAAAACGGACACGACACGCAGCCAGTGTGTCGCCGGCCTTACAAATCTGGAACGCGGTCATTCTTAGAAGTATCGATACTAATAAATTAAGGAATCGTGACGTTTTTAATTTCCGATTTACTTTTGAAGTATCGGTGCACCGTGCAACAGAGCAAGGTAGGCAACGTACTTCCATATGTCACTCCTCGCGTCATCTTTTTCTACGAGTCGTGGACCACTTATGCTCGCACATGCAGCCATCTCGCTGTAGTGTTTTGTCACATGGCACTGACAGCGGCCGCTTCTTTGCTGCGTGCGTCAGGAAAAAAACACAGACGTCCATAGGGAGGCTTTTTTTTTTTTTTTTTTTAGTATCGATACTGATAAATTTAGGTATCGTGACGTTTTTAATTTCCGAGTATCGCGATACTTTTGAAGTATCGGTACACCGTGCAACACTAGATCCTCAGACACCATAGATTTCATTTTTCTATGACAACCTTTTACAGCAGCCCATGTCTGATTTCCTAAAAAACAGGTGTTTTGCCCCCTGGGTAAAAGCAGCACAACTGTTTTAAACATTGATAATAATCATTAATGTTTCTTGAGCATCAAAACATCATATTAGGGTGATTTCTGAAGGATCATGTGACACTGAAGACTGGAGTAATGATGCTGAAAATTCAGCTTTGATCACAGGAATAAATTACATTTGAACATCTATTCACATAGAAAACAGTTTTATTAAACTGTAATAATATTTCTGTTTTTACTGTATTTTTGATCGAATAAATGCATCCTTGGTGAGCATACAAGTCAAAACTTTTTTACAAATCCTACCGACCCCAAACTTTTAAAGCGTAGTGTATATTCCACACTGTATGAAAGCTGCAAGTCGCTCCCTTAGAGAGTCAGAGAGGAAATGTGAGTAGTTTAGCTGATGGGTGTGTGTGTGTGTGCTTGTGTGTGGTTGTGTTATCAGCTCGTGTTCCTGCAGGCAGAGGCCCGACTGAGGGCGGCAGATTGTAGACGTACTACAGCAGGAGATAGAGCCACGAGGGCCTTCGAGAGGAAATATGTTCATCTTTATCTTCAGTCCTTCAGCCCAGGGGGATTGTTCTCAGGGCCCTGAGGAAGGACAGGAGAGGTGGATAATGTCTATTGCAAGTTTCACCCGAGGACACATGCAGTTTCTCAACTTAAGAACACACATTTTAGCAATTCGTCAAGTATTTCCTGTGAACTTAGACAAATATTTAGCCAAATTAGGCATGCACTGAAATAGAAATTGGACAAGTCTTGATTTATTTAAGCAGATTGGTTTGTTCAGAAAACTCACTTCTATGAACCGATTCTTTTGAAACCCTCTTTTTTTGTTTTTATATAAATTATTAGTTCCCTTAAATAGTTCAGGGTGTCCACGCGGTAGTAAAAAGAATCTACCAAAATTAAGGCCCTTGAAAGGTAGTAAAAGGTAACAAACGCAATTTGACTTGGTAGTAAATTTTTCATCACCACCTCAATATATGAGTTTCCATTTTTTTTGCTTAACCCTCTAGGCGCCACGGTCGAGTTTACTCGACAAGATGCGGCACTGAATAAAACGGCCGATTTTGTCAAATAGGGTGTCAAATTTCGTTCGACCTCCCCTCCACTAGATTGCAGACATGTCATACTTCATCCCAGACTCAAAAAAAAGTCATCCTTCTATACAAAATCTTCGAGCTAGAGAACAAAAGCGGAGCTAGTGTGCGAGTGAGCCATTTTATCAGGGCAATATTGTCAACGTCAGCGAGTATTTGCATTAGATTATTATTATTATTATTATTATTATTATTATTATCATCATCTAATGGCATCAATAAAGCTTTCCCGCAATGAAGTGTTGGGTCTTCTATTCGCGGACTCTGATGATGACGGTGACTCTGAAAGTGAAAGTAGCCCTACACCAAGCACAAACGGTGAAACCTTTGCCCAATGTCAGTGGTGGGAACAATGTTTCCCGGGGTCGGAGTGTTCATCGCGAAGTTAGCAGGCGTGTTTGTGTTGTGGGGAACGAGGCGGGAGATTTTTATCGCACTAGCCAGCTTTGTCTTCTGACCGTGTGCCTCTCCGCATTCGCGGCGACAGTATTGTGGTGGAGACGGGTATGTTAGACGATGTGGAAGTATCCATAGGACAGTTAGGGGGTAACGTGGAGGCAGGGTGGGGAGTCGCAATGACAGTAGCCCGAGCTGTGCACACTCGGAGCGCGCGTGAGGCAGATCTGCCCGCGCCCGCGCCCGCGCTGCTCGTGTGTGACACGGGGCAGAGGGGCTATTATGCATAGTCTATCGCAAGCTGATGGGAATGCCGGCTTTGTGTGTCATATGAATAATATATATGTGCCCCATACATGGAATGAGAGTGCCTACTGTATGTAGTAAATGGAAAATCTCTACAGCAAAAGGCCAACCGCTACATGCATTCGGTTTGTTTCTACCATTTATTAGTAATGATTTACACAGTTTGTTTACTACTTATTTACCTGAGCATTCAGTATTGTGCAATATAGCATACAGAAGGTGAGGGACATTTTGGGGGGAAAGAAGTGCTGCATTTTATCATTTAAACATGTGACTTTTCATGAAAATTCTATAATCCAAGATCGCTGCCACCATATGACGTCATAATATGCAAATTAGATGGGAAAATGTAATCCCTACATAAACTTTGGGTCATCCTTAATATTTCTCTAATTTACAGAAAGTCTCTATCTTTTATCACTTTTAAGATATAGCCTTTTGAAATGAAGATGTCAAAATCGAACGGTTTAAGAAAAAACCTCTGGCGCCTAAAGGGTTAATATTTGTGTCTCCATGTTTTAACTTCATCTAGCATAGTTTAAAAATATATACGGTGCTAACAGGACCTGAGTGAGTCGAGTTGATAGCAATGACGTAGAAGTAAACTGTGTGAGTTCCGTGGTTGATAGCCTATCAGTGAGTAGGGCTCAAATTGCTGGTATTGCGCATAATTTTAATCATTCCCGCAGGTCTGCTGTTTATAATGCGGGAATTTCCTGCAAACATTGATTCACTTTAGCATGTAGGTTGTATTGGTAAATTAATCCACACAGATTATAAAATCAAATCAGTCATTTTAAAACTGTCTGCGAGACGCAATTTCACAAACAGCGCGAGTGATTCAGCGGTGCTGCGTCTTCTATCTCTCGTCTCTCAAAATGGGTTGCACAAGGCAATCGTTAAGCGCAGGCGGCGATAACACTCTCGCGTTTCGGGAGTCGTGATAGACGGAATTGTCACTTGCATAATCGAGCCAGCATTGCATCATGAGTAACTAAAGTTTACCATTTGCACGTCTTTTTAAGTCTTACCAGTTTAAACATTCACGCGATTTTAAACTCTTCGGTACTTGCGCGCTGTCTGAGAGATGTTTTTTTCTCTGCACACATACATAGAGTAAAGCCGCCTCACAAACAGCTCGCGGATAACAAAAGTTATTTTTCGTGGATTATATCGCTTTAACAGTCAAAAACATGCGAAAATCATGTCAATTTCGGTCTTGTTGAGTATCCTCTAAACACAGTCGGTATGTCTTAAATAAGCATAAATCGCACGTGACCGTATAATGAAAACAGGATCTGTGCACTAGCTCTTAAAGTGACAGCAGCCAAGATTTAAAGTGGACCTATATGTCCTTTTACAAAGTCTTGATGTTGTTTCAGGCTCTACTAGAACAGGTTTTCCTGCTTGAATGTTGATTATTTTCCTCATATTCTCCATTGTTGCGGCTCCTCTATTCTCAGTCTGTCAGTAACGCTCTGTTTAGTTCCTGTCTCTATGAAGCCCCTCCTTCTGAAAAGCACACTGTGCTCTGATTGGTCGGCTGGATCAGTGTGTTGTGATTGGTCGAGCGCTTCCAGTGTGTTTGGGAAATGTCCCGCCCCTTACCATAACCACCAGTTTAACACACTACTAACTAACTCAACCAGGCCCCGCCCCTTTATTCTGCATATTAATTATTTGAATGAGGAATATTGTGACGTGTTCGTTCCCGGAAGAAACTCAAGACTACAATGGAGGCGTTTCAGGAGTTCAGAAACACTGATATAGAGAAGAACTTTGAAACTTTGCAGAGCTTTTTAATTCTCAAACAGCAACATTACACACTAAAGAAAGATGATTTTTGTAAGTTGTAGTGGAGCTAACCACTTTTTATATTAGCTAGCTTGACTGTAGCTTAATGACTTCAAGCTACAGTTAAGTACAGTGCAAGATAAGTTTCTTAGCATAAGCAGGTATTAGCCTGTGGCTCTGTTCCTGGAGACGGGTTAGCATGAGAGATGAAGGAAAGCTTCTCTGTGTGTTGGTAAGACGGGTCACTGCGGCTCTCCGGGTGCCTCTGTGCCGTTTGCATGTTCACATTGATCTGAAGTGACTGTGGGCATCAGGCTCTCGCTTGACTGCACAAAACACAAAGTGACATTTATGCCCAGCGCTGAGCTACACAGAGGTTTTAATAAGTAAATACTGAGCCTCTGCTGTGTGTAATATAAGGCCATGCTGAAGTGAACACAGCTTATGTAACAAATCTCAGCTCAAGTGAATATTCGTGGAGAGAGATGTTGATGACTGAATTGGTGCTCAAAGAAAACTGTCATGTTGTATCCATCCATCCATCCATCCATCAAAAATATAATCTTTTTAGTTTGCTGTGCTGAAAATGTGGTTTCTTCATTATTATTTTTTATTGAGGTTTCACTTTTTTCTGCATCTTTTATTGATAGGTACAGTATGAAGAGGCTATGGTTCTGGATGTGTTTTCTGTTGAACTTAGAGATGCACGATTAATCGTTAAAAGATCGCAATCTTTATTTGAACACCCAAGCGATCTTATTCCTAAATGACAACGATTCACCTGTGTCTATTAAAACAAAATCATACCAGAACATTCAGATCAGTGTTAGTGCTGCCGCTGAAATATAGAGAGCCGTTATCATGTAAAGGTATGAAACAGCTTCACAAACAGTCTTTTCAATCACACAGTATCATTATTTCTGTTACAAATATTCAGATTATCAAAGAAGTACTAGCATATAAGTTTATAGTTCTTATAAACACTGCTGTCTTTAGCGATCATAATAGAGCAAATCATCTTTTGAAAGTAACTTGGTGCTTCAAATAATGATTTTATCAATTTCATCGTTACACCAGTAGGTGGCGACAAGTGACTGTTAAAAATGTATTTGTCACTGAATCATTCATTCAAGAGATTCACTCGAAAATGCTGATTCATCCAGTAATGAAACAAGTGAAGTGTTTATGAATGAGTTACTGAATCATTCACTCATTCAAATTTTTAATCGTAATATTTGTTTGAGAAAAATCATGATTCTCAATTTATGAAGAATCATGCAGCTCTAACGTCAAAGTCTGTTTATTAACTTAACTCAGTTTTTTTTGCACCTGATAGTGTCGATTCAGATGAACACACATGAACAAACCAAGGCATAAATCACGTTAGACGCATTTAAAACACTCTCTCATTTACTATTTTGTAATGACATCTCGATCCTGAATGATATTTTTGATTTATGTGCGGGTATTATTACGCTGTGTTAGGACCTGCATAAAAACATCAGTCAGATTTAGAGGTGAAATTGAATTATGTCACAGGGAATGATCTGTCTGGATTTTTTTCCCTCTGGTTATGCGAAGGGGAAAATTGAACGAGAAGCAAAATTGAAGGTATGTAGTCGGACAAGATGCGTAATTCTTTAAGACAGGCATCACTGCAAAGTTGTCTGTTCGCAATTTTCTCTTTGTCCTAAAATGGCATCAGCCAGAAACGTTTGGGGAACCCTGAGGGTCACGAGCGACGACACAGTTTGTGCTCGGTGTTTCTCCTAAAACAGACTTAAATGAATCAGCTGTTGACATACAGAAAGAGTACTTAAGAGGTTGAATGAAAATGTTTATAGCAGCTCATATAATTTGATCTTGGCTGAAATTGATAAGAAATATTTGAGGTCTGAACCTGAGATGATTATCAAGATCTCTTTATAGGAGAAAGAAGAGATCTTTTTCCTCAGGATTTGCAGGATCAGTTCCATCGAGGACAAACTCAAAGAGATCTCCTTTATGATTTTTCTTTCCCATGAGGCATTTCTTATTCAAACATGGTGTTTTGTTCTCATACCTTATAGCAAAAGCAGTGAGTTTTGTAGGACTATATTGTCCCACAGTCATTATCATTGTCATTGCTCCTGACCTTTGAGATATTATCATCCGCTTTAATTCCGTGCTGCAGAAACAGGCTCTTCCAGCTGTCAGGCGTGTGCTTTATTTAGCGCTGTGTTTCGTCGGCCGGTCAGAGTTTCCCTCGTAGGGCCCCTTGACGCTCACACACAGACAGCGAGTCACAGTCTTTCCCCAAACACACACACACACACACACACACCCTGTACAGCCCAGAGCCGGCGCTGCAGCAGAGCGACAGAGAGCGAGAAGAACCGGGAAACTGAGTGAGTGAGACGGAGAGAGAAAGAGAAGAGTAAAGCTAGCGTGATTGTCGAGAGGTTTAGCACACGTTCTGCTTTCGCTGTTTTAATTTGCTTCTTCCGGCACCTTGTCAACGCCTGCCAAATCTGATGAGAGAGTCTGGATCAGACGGCTGAGACGGGAACACACAGGAATGCAGACAACCCTGAGGTGACACTCGGTGTGTTTTCTCCTCTCCATATCATCCTCCACGGCTACTCCACCCATTCCTTCAGCAAACACCACTGAATTAATCACAGCTAAGAGGATCAATAGAGGTGTTTGACAGGAGCGGAGCGCTTACTCGTTTTTTTGGGGGGGGGCGAACCAACATTTCCAGGGCTTACTGAGGACAACAAAGCCCAATCGGAGCGAATCGGACCCGTCATCCGTCTCTCCATGGCATCTGGGCTGTTTGCACCAGGAATATCTCGGAGAAGGGACGGCATGCATCTCCGGGTTTCAATGGGGAAGCATCTCCGATGGCCAAATGAAGCATTTTCCTCACACAGTTATTAATGTGGAGAATTCACGATGAGGATGTACCACAGTGAGTTTCAAATCCCACACAAACGGCAGCGGAAAGACCCTCGTTCTGCTCTTTGTTTGTTATTTTTGCTCTACTACTATGGAACAACCACTTAACCATCCAGACTGTGTTTCTGTGTAATATGCTTGCCGTTTTGTTGCCTTAAAATTTGATTTACGCACACTTGTCGACGTTTTTTAAATGGATGGAGTGTCTTCTCAGGACTCTTCTATGGAATAGCACACAGTAAGAAGATGTAATCTCCGTTGCTCCAGGTGGATTTCTTCTTGTCTTTGAGTTGCTTGGAGCACGTTTCAGTGGAGACATGTAAGCAGGGTGTATAATGGCTATCCCAAGGCCGGCATAAGAGTTATTTATTTCTGAGAGCGAGAGGAGCCAACCCGAACCACACCTTCGCGTAAATGAAGACTGGCCGCAGTAACACAGGAAGGGAGAAAAAAATGATGCACGTCAACAATTTCCCGTTCCGAAGGCATTCCTGGATATGGTGAGTCGGGGGAAAAATGGTTTGCAGAAGGAAACTGAGCAGTTAGTGGTCAACGGTGATGTCCGGCCTAGGAAAATTGACATTCAAATATTATTCAAAATAGTTAAAGATTTTGTAATTGCATAGTTGTGCTTGGAGTCAATTGTTTTATTTGTGATTATAACGCAATGAAACATGACAAATTGTTCCATTTTTGCCAGATTGTCATACAAATAAATTATGAACACATGCAAAAACAAGAGAGAGCCAACTAAATATTAATAACTTATTATGTTGAAGTCAATTGTTTTTCTATGCTTTTTTTTTTGCATAGTAAAATAAAGCCTGTAGCCTCTAGTTTGCCTTTTTTTGACAAATGATTTTGTCAGATAAATACCTTAACCTTAATAGTTTAGTTATGTTCTTACATCATATTTAAAAAAAATCTAGAATATTCTCCTCATATTTTGATGGTTTAATCGAACTTGTATAGGGTCATTAACAACAGATATCCCCGTCTGAACATCACTTTTGGCCACTTCTGTATGTGTATTTGTGTATCATGACACTAAAAGTAGTTGGTAGGTCAAGTCTGTTTTACACACCAAAACATTGAGGTTCCACACACAGTATTTGCCTGTAGATTTGTCTTAATCTTTAACTAAATATCACTGCGTGTCAGTGTAGTAAGAGCAAAGGTGCTGATGGTAAGCCATGTGGTTTTGTTAAAAAAAAAAAAAGTACATTTATAAGATTATACTGGGCGATTTCTTGCCTTAGTTTTAAATGCCAGAAAACTAGTTCATGCTGCCGTGTATAATAGCGGAAGGAGAGACAGTAAAGTCTCTCAATATTTTATTTCCCTCTTTTGTAAAGTGATAGAAATGCCCATTTGCTTTTGGGGGCAAATGAGAATATTGTTGTAGTTTCTGTTCACCTCTATAGAAGTTTACCCAAATATGATGATGTCCATTCTTGCCCGTTAGAGTCTCCATAAAGGTCACTATCCGCTTGTTAAGTCGTGACGCAAGGAATGCTGTCTCCGGGTCCAAACCTCTACTCATTTCAATTGAGAATAGCATCTAAACAGCCGTTTATGGGCACTGTTTATTCATATCACAAGCATTTAAAAATGTCGCAGTGTGCACTACAGTCTCTCGGACACCAGTATTTTAAGGATTCATAGAAGATGAATCTCCATCTGAGATTCGGTATTGAGATAAAGGTTATTTTGTGGTTGCGTTACAGCTCACTGTGAGTGTATATTAGCTTTTGGCACTCAGGAAATTAGGCCTTTGCTACAAAAACGTCATGTGCCTGTTTATTTTTGCTCTCCACGATTGTTTTTTTCCCACGATATGTGTGCAACCACATTTTTTTTTTTTTTTTTTTTTTGTGAGCGCAGGCCTCATGGGTTCACCAGCCCGTCAACACCCGATTATGAACAGCAGGGTCTGGTGTCGTCGGCCTGATGTGGAAAACCCGAAAAACAAAACAGTGGCACTTTGGGGATAATGTCTTGCGTCTCTCTAGGGCTCTATAATGGCATCGCTCTTGACGTGCTGCTTTACGATGGTGATAAATGAGGTAACAAGAGCATTAGTGTGGCACATCAACAGGGATTCAGTCCAACGGAGGTCCGTGTGTCTAGTTTCATGTAGGAGTGTCACATGTAAGCTTCCTTAAGTCACAACTTAAACAGAGGCGTCGTAAAAGCAGCACTAGCACATGACAAATGACATTAAACAGACCTTCAACATTGGTTTAGTTCATGTACCAACAATGCGTCCTAAATATTTGGAAGGAAAACAGACATGTCATTTGCATTTTTCTCTGCAATGATCAAATTACGTAAGTTGCGAAAGCACCGTATGATTTCTTTCCCACCCTAAAGCTAGACAGTATTGTTCTGTGAGAACTGAAAGCATTCAACCTCTGCTTTGTGCATGTGTGTGGGTGTGTGTGTGTGTGTGCGTGTGTGTGTGTGTGTGTACGTTTGCTGCTTCAAACCGTCAAACTTTTACCTAGTTTTTCACTTCCACCTACACCATGCCTGTTATTTCAGAAGAGATCAATGGTCCAGTGATCTGCCATATGCTGTTCAGCTGGTGTTTCTGCATTCAGAAACCACAGGGTTGAGTTCAGATCAGGAACCTGCTGTCTTTAAGATTGTGTTTTATAGCCTTAAGACAGATCTCTCATCTCAGTCGTCTTCCCTAAGGCAACGCAGAACACTTCACTGTCTATTTCCATTGACTTTCTATGTGAAAACCAAACATTTTCAGATTAGCAATACATCAGTTTGCAGTTCATGCGTTTGTCAGGTCAAGACATCTCAAAGCTCCCTGATGGTGAGAACAACACAGTCTTCCTTATTTGAACTAACTTAAACTCTTTACATTCACTGCTTCATCTGAATTTTATATGATTGAAATGGACTTATAATGTTGTTTTAAGCCATGAGAAGCAAACATTAACGTACGTCACAAGCAGAACACGCCGAGATAATGCAAACATACATCCCAATTACAGACACTGAACAATGACAAGCTTCATTTGCTTCTGTTTGCAAAACAGACAAGTCAGTTTGAACAAGTTTTCCTTGAATCACTAACAGAAGCGGAAGTTGTGAGTTCAAAGTAAGAAAGTCAATAGTGAGTGTCTTCCCAATTATTATATTATATTATATTATATTATATTATATTATATTATATTATATTATATTATATTATATTATATTATATTATATTATATTATATTATATTATATTATATTATCAGGGTTCCCACGGGTCCTGGAAATCCTTGGAAGTTTGTGAATCTGAAAAAAAATCAAATTTCCAAGGCCCTGGAAAGTTTTTGAAATTAAAAACATCGATACAAATCCTTGAAAGTGCTTGAATTTATTTTGTGCAAGAAGTTTTCTTGAAAAAAATTCCATATTATTCCCTCCGGTCCGCTAATGTGTTATTTCGCCAACACTTCGTGACCTATGCACGCTAGCTTGCTTGATTATCGTTAGTTAAGCGCAATTACGCGTTACGTTAAGTGTTTCCCGCGTGAGGTACTTTGTGTTGTACGTTGCCATGACGTTCACACGCGCAAAACTGTAACAATGTATCTTACAAGGTAACCTTACTCTCACTTGAAGTGTGTCCGCCCACATTAAGTCCTTGAATTTGAGGGTTTTGGACCTGGAAAGTCCTTGAATTTGAAGTTAACCAAGGTTTGGGAACCCTGATTATATTATAGTGTAGTATATTGCAGGTTACATCATGATGCTGTCACGTTGTGAGACTTTTTAAGTGAGTCGTTGAATCATTATTTAGCGATTTGTTCAGAAACACTGATTCACTCAGACAGAAAACAAATTGTCTTTGAGTGAGCATTATAATCATTCATTCAACTGATTCACTTTACAACACTGATTCATTCAGTAACGAAACACGTTACCGTGTTGTTTAGAGATGCGTAACAGTTCATTTTGCTGTGGTTTTGTTTGAAACTTCTTTTGCTGGCGGAGCAGAAATATGCAAGCAACTGGAGATATTGTTTCTAAGTTACTCAATATTAACAATATTATTTATAATATATAACTGTTACATAAAAGCACGATCACACAATTAATCACGTAATTATTTTATAATTATATTTTATTTTATGCCATGCATTGTTAGATGTTAGGTTATTTTGTTCACACTTTACTTTAAGGTCCAATTCTCACTATTAACTATGACTTTAGCCTCAATAAACTCCTAATTACTGCTTATTAATAGTTAGTAAGGTAGATGTTAGGTTTCGGTATTAAGGGAAGTAGAATAAGGGAAGTAGAATATGGTCTTGTAGAATAAGTCATTACTTTATAAGTACTAATAAACAGCCAATATCCTAGTAATATGTACCCTAAACTAAAGTGTTACAGTGATTACTAAGAGGCTAGACTCCAAAATATCTTAATAATATGACATTTCATATGCAGCAAGTGCCTGAAATGAATTTGGTTTAGTGTTTTGTAGAGGGAGGAATTTTAATAGAATTCTATGGCTGAATAATGGAGAGCAGACTGAATGTCTGCGGACAATGAAAGAATTTTAAACATGTTATCACTGCTGTGTGATAAGCCCCAAAATCACATAATCCCATTATTTCTTTTGGAAACACGCACACAGCCAAATACACACATTCCATGTTTGCGTTTAACTCTTATTCAACTGGTCCCCTGTTTCTCTGTGGAGTGATTTCGTGGACGATGAAAAGCCAGTTTTTTTTTTTTCTCCAGAGTCCTTTTCAGGAAATATTGAGGCAGTTATATGCCATCAGATTGAATTGTGGGTGTTACGTTGTGAAGACGTTGAATTTATCTACTCAGTTGAGCTGTGAACAGTTTAAAAAGGACAGGGCTTGTCAGCGTGCTTCACCTTATCCCGTTTGGTTTCACGTGATTGTGCTCGTCCGTGTGCCGCGTAAGCTCGTTTGAATGACCTTTGCATACGCTTTTGTGCCGTCACTAATTGGGAAAATCAATTACTGCAAAAAAGCAACGCAGCAAAATAATGAAGGAAGGATTAACCAGCACTGAGCTCAGAGTGTGTTTGAGAGACTTACAGTTTATGACACCTAAGCTGTAACTTAAGTCTAGAAATATTATGCAATGCATATGCGAATGCTTGCCCAGGGCATTGAAATTGTCCACTTGCTTAGCTTGCGTTCTTCTGTTACTGTTGCAGCGATTCTTCTGTGTTCAAATTGTAACAGACTTTATTAATATGCAATGCCTTGCATGACTTATTCTGTACATAGTGATCAAGGCTGCGTAACTGTAAAATTCCTCTGTTCATCTGTTTAGGAATCACTCATAGAGCGACATGCCACCCATTAGTTGCATCTGCACTATTGTTGTAGCTTTATAATGGTTCGTTTCACATTGCGATATTTACTGCATGCTGTCTGCCAAAGCTCCCTGAGCGTCGTCCCTGGAGTGTGTGCCACACTAGATAACAAATAACACCAAACACACACACCAGAGACTGCTTTACACACACTCTCTCTCTCTCTGTGTGCCTTTAAACGTTGTTGCATGCAAAAAACAGGGAACCTTATGAGACTCTAGGCCTTCTATCCAAGAACATCATGTTCATGAGGAATGTTGCATCATTGTAGGTTAACTGGGAATTTAAGCGCAATGGCACATCACTGCTTGGCCTCCTCTTTCCCAGCAATCCACAGCCAAACTGCAGCATCATCCTGGGCTCAGATTAAAGAGGCAGAGCGTCGTTTAAAAGACGCCTAATAGCGTCCAAACACAGTCCAGACGTCTAGGCTAAAACGAGGCAAAATTTGGGCTGTCAGTGAAAATTTAATAGACGTCTAAACCATCGCCCAAGAATAGACTGGTCATCTATTAGATGAAGAAATGAAATGAGTGAAGAAATGAAACCGAACACCTTGTAATCACTGTTTACTTTGCTTACATGATGGAATATCAAAAATCACGCAAGTTATTTCGGCAAAAACGACATGGTACCAAATTCAAGGTTATTTTGTATAGAAGTGTGTTACTCATTAGTTATTTAATATTTCTCAAAGTACAGACGATGAATCAGCGTATAGACGGCTCGACTGGATTTCAGTGCATTACTGTGGACAGCATCAAACTGCTTATATGTGACCCTAAACCACGAAAAACAGTCACATGGGCACAATTTTAATTGAGATGTATACATCATCTTAAAGCTGAAAAAAATAATCTTTCCATTGATGTATGGTTTGTTAGGATAGGACAATATTTGGCCAAGATACAACTATGGAAGATCTGGAATCTAAAGGTGCAAAAAAATCAAAACATTGAGAAAATCTCCTTTAAAGTTGTTCATTTATGTTGGCGATTGTGCAGCATTCACTCACAAAAATAAATGTTTTATATATTTACGGTAGGAAATTTACTAAATATCTTCATGGAACATGATCTTTACTGAATATCCTAATGATTTCGAAAAATCGATAATTTTGACCCATACAATGTATTGTTGGCTATTGCCACAAATATACCTGTGCAATGGTTTTGTGGTCCAGGGTCACATATTAGCATGGCTTTGAGGACTTTAATGTCTTTTTAACCCTAAAACCGAATTCTGGACAAATGTGGGCAAAATAATTTTGATTTATTTTTAAAAAATACTTCCCTTGATCTGAGCGGTACAAGACTTGGCTAATTTTGCCTCCTGAACACACACAATTTTCTTTTACTCAATTCTACAATGTTAAGTGGGTGAAAAAAAACCCCTCCTTAATCTTGTATTTGGGTCAAAAATGGGCACCCATAGAAATGAATGGGAAAAACTGTAATTTAGAGCATTCTTCTTGTTTTTTTTGTAAAAATAAATCAATAGATCCATATCTAACAATGCATATCTAACATACAAACAAATGAAGGGCTGATCCTGTACAACATTCTCATCATGGCAAAAACTCACACTCAAAAAAAATAAGCATAATTTACATAGAAAATATGGTACTTTTTGAAGTAAATAAATTCAAAAATACCCCCAAAATAAAAAAACACACCATAAATGGATAGACAAAATTTTATCAAAGACAGTGATATAACATTTATAATAAATAAAAAATAGGATCACATCTGAGTCCTCTGTGCCCACATTTGTCCACAATTACAGAATTAAGGGCTATAAAGTGAATACGGTTTGAGGGCTACAGCGGATAACATATGGAATATCTATGTATGTTTCCAATAGATTTCCCTATTACATAATGCACTTCTCAAGTGACGTTTTTCAGGTGTTAGTCGAGGATAAGACGTAGTGATCGTACAGCGGACACAATGCACTCTTCAATGCTATAAAAAGACACGAGTGTTGCTTGTGACGTCTGGAGATCTTCCCAGTCTTACGCCTGAGACGGGGCATCCCTGGGACGTCCCGTATATACGCACACCCACGGCTCAGTGACATCACAAAGGTACGGTTTGATGGGATTAGCATTAGTGTTATGCACTTCCAACAGCAAAATGACTAAACCCATTACCTCAGCCAGTGCTAATACTGCAGACATGAACGCTAGCCGCTCTTCGTGTCCACTGCGCTGTGAATAATGCACGGATTAGAAGGAAAGACCCTTCCGAAGATTTCCGGCCAGAGCTGTTTTGAGTTTGGCGATGCAAATGAAGGTGACCGGAGGCTGGAGGAGTCCTCCGGAGAGATTAGCAGGAGCTCTGCACAGGTCAGATGCATCTACGCATCCACGGCTCCATCTTTATGGAGGATTTGTTGAAAAGTCCTGTTAAAAAATGGTTCCCTTGCTTGTATTCATCCAAGTCATTTGATTTCATTTTAACAATGAAACATTAGTTTAGAGCTTTAAAAGACATTATCTGTAAAAGTCATTGCATTTATTCCTAGAATTCTGTTCACATCTACCTTTTTAGTTTATTTATATATGAAACATATTGCATATATACATTTAAGATTTAATTTTCTCAATCAAATGCACAAAACCTTCAGACTGATTTCCTTTTTGAAGTCATTGCATTTATTCCTAGAATTCTGTTCCCATCCATCTTTTTGTTTATTTATATATGAAACATATTGCATATATATATATATATGAAGAGTTCAGATGCAAGAGCCTCTAAGTGCCATCTGAAATTTTCTTCTAGAATGATCATTTTTATCAAGCTCGGTTAAGTAATTTCACTTAAATGGCAATTAATAGGTAATTTGCATTGCCATTTAAGTGAAATTACTGAACTTAAATATACGAGCTTGATAAAAATTATCATTCTAGAAGAAAATTTCAGATGGCACTTAGAGGCTCTTGCATCTGAACTCTTCATATATATATATTATATATATATATATATATATATATATATATATATATATATGTATATATATATACACACACATATATATATATATATATACATATATATAGATATATATAGATATATATACATTTAACATTTAATGTTCTCAATCAAATGCACAAAACTTTCAGACTGATCTCCTTTTTGAAGAATTCATTAAAGGTTCATAAGAGTCATTTGCTCATGATCACATTGAACATGCTGTATATTTTCTTTTTGCGACGCACTAGAAAGACATGTTTGCATTGCATGGTGTTGCACTGCTTTTTACTTTTTTAAATTTTTTTATCTCATCAAATTCAGCTTGGGTAAAGTCTGATTTGACTGGGATTTCACTGAAGAGCTGTGCAAAAGATTCTGTCCTGTGTGAAGGAAATGACGTCAGCTCTGTTTATACTTGTGGTTCATGACTAAATGTGCAGCAGTGCGTCAACTGTGAAATAAAGCTGTAAACTAAAGGACCAGCGGTGCAGTATGGGTGAATAGTTTATACTTGTGGTTCAGGGCACTTGTGGAATAGTTGAGTAACGTAAGCTGTAAAAAAAGAAAGAAAATGAGTTTACACCTTCATGAGTAACGAGGTGATTAACTTTTTCTAATGAACAACTGTTTGATGTTAGAAGGGCACATACAGGGTGCTTGATCACCTGTAGCTTTACAGTGACTCTATTCTCTTGATTAAACCCTGCGTCTCTTCACATTCTCACTGAGGCTTTTTTTGGCCCATAATTGCTCATAATTCCCTTGAGATTTGAGGATCTTGTTTCTTGATTGCTGTAGAGGACGGACATGCACAAGCTTTCAGGCCCTCGGGGAACTTTGCGATAGTTTCCAGCTGGGAATGTTGTTTTAAGAAACATGTTTCCAGATATAAACAAATCACAGGAAATGTCGGTGGTAGAAGGGGAGTCTCGTGGAGGTGTAATTTGTAATGGATTTTGCTTACAGCACCAATAACGTATGCATGAATTGATATGCATACCGTGAATGAGCGGCATATGCGTTTATGTAAATGCGGTCAGCAGGTGTTTTGCGCATGACTGCGTGTGTTAGAAACGTGTTTACTGCACTGTTATGTGTGACGCAGTTGAGGGTATTTAAGGGGATGAGGTGGATTAACCTTCTTTTGTTCTCGTTTAGTCCTCCATCCAGGCACAGGCGTTCTTCTCTCCAGAACATGTCCTCTCATTTGGACTTCAAAGAATGTTTTTCTTTTAAATACCCTCCGTCTGTCTTTGTTTCAAGTTTCACATTATTTATTTTGTCCCCGAAATAGCTGGTGCCTGACGTTAAGCTCAGTTTCTCATTGTCTGTATATGGAAATGCTTTCAGCTAATGGTAATGCCAACCAGCAAAAGTTTATAAAGGAGACCTATTCTGCTTTTTCATCTCTCTTCAGTGTGTAATGTTGCTGTTTGAGCATGATAATATCTGCAAAGTTATTCTCTGTATAATAGTCAGTGTTTCTGAACGTCCTGAGTTTCTTCCGGGAACGAACACGTCACAGTATTCCTCATTTTAATAATTAATACGCAGAATAAAGGGGCGGGGCCTGGTTGAGTTAGTTAGTAGTGTGTTAAACTGGCAGTTATGGTAAGGGGCGGGACATTTCCCAAACACACTCGAAGCGCTCGACCAATCACAACACACTGCTCCAGCCGACCAATCAGAGCACAGTGTGCTTTTCAGAAGGAGGGGCTTCATAGAGACAGGAACTAAACAGAGCGATACTGACAGACTGGGAAGAGAGGAGCCGCAAAAATGGAGAATATGAGGAAAATAATGTGTAAAATAATAAACCTATTCTAGCAGACCCCCCAACCCCCCCATAAAAAAAATCAAGAGCATATAGGTCCTCCTTAAACGAAACAGGGTTATTAATAACCCGCTCAGATCACTGTCGAAAAAGGCCCGTGACGCTAAATTGTACCTGACAGAAATGTGCCGCATGGGACCTTCAGTGAGCAGATCTGAGCTGTGCCAAACGGCTCTGAGAGGTTCGCCGGCACACCGGGAGCCGAAGCTCGGTCTCCTGTGGAGAGGATCATTAAAGCAGAGAGACGAGGAGACTGAAGCTGGCAGATCTCTCTCATCACAGGTGATCGGACACATGGCACTCACCAATTAAACCTGCCTCTTATTACAGGACGCTTCCCAGACGAGTGGCGTCTGTCTTCACCGCAGAGCATCTTGGGTAAATGGAAAGACAAACCGACAGCCTTTGATGGCAAATAAGGCTTAGCAGACATCAGAAAATGAAGGAGTGAAATAAAGCCTGCTGTATCATATTTCATACGGCTTTTAAATTATCAATATGATCAAAACTTTGCTGAAAAACCTGCTGCACTCAATCTACTTCATGCCTTCTGTCGTCTGATTAATAGTTTAGATTTTTTTTTTATCAAGTAAAAAGCCTTTTAGTATAATTGTACAAACGTTCACTGTCAGCTTGAAGTTCACATGTCTTTTTGCTGTGAAATCTGCACTGATTTTTATCAAGTAAACATAAGAATAACTTTATTACTAATACTAATATTACTAATATTTCCAGATGAACACTTACTGGTTATGCAGACATCATTATAGAGAAAAATCATTCAAATGTGAGTCTCAAATATGTATTATATCATATTTAATATCTCAATCATCATTTTGTATTGCATTGCATAATATGTTTTAAAACTACAGTCTATAATTTAAAAATCATCTTATTAAGACATTATTAGCAGATATAGAGTGACGACATACAGGCATTATATTGATTCACATTGCAAGCTATTATTACTTCATCTTAGTTTTGGGCCATATAAATATCATATTTTTGCTCAGTTTGGGCCTATGAATAAAATTGAGCTGTTTTTTCTCCTCGAATATGAGCTCATTAATGTCCTGATGTATCAATTACAGTACTCAACCAAACAGTGTGCACTTTTTTCTTTAGATAAAAAACAAAAAAACAAATGTTGCCTAAAGGTTTAATAAAATGTTCCATTTAAAAAAATCTATGATTTCATACGTCAGGCTTTACAAGGTTAAAACTCTTCAGATGTGATGTCAGAACTCTGTTGTTAATTATAGCTCAGATATTCAATCTGGTTTTTCAGCATTCATAGACACATTCGTCAAGCTGCCTCGACTGAGAATCTGATAAAGCAAAGACTCTAAGCTAGGGGTGTAACGATACCCTCATGTCACGATTCGAAACACATCACGATACCGAACTCACGATTCCATATTATTGCGACACTCCAAGATATATGATAAAAGATGAAAATTTGAATTTTTTCCTCACACAGACATTGTTTTTCCCGGTGAACTATACATAATTCATATAGTCACTCTCCACGAAACATATTGTTGCATTTTTGTATTGCGATATATTGTTACACCCCTATCCTAAACACATGTGACACCACGTGTACTGCAGGGATCGGCGTTTCGCATTTACGTTTGTTTGGCAGACACTTGTGCATTAAACTTTAAGGCCCTATCTTACACCCGGCGCGATGCAAGTGTGTTTTGCTAGTTTCAGCCTGACGCAATTATCATTTTCACATCCTGCGCCACGTTGTTTAAATAGCAAATGCATTTGTGCCCATTTGTGCGCCCATGGGCTGCTGGTCTGAGAACGAGGTGTGTTCAGGCGCATTGTTGGAGCATTGCTCTTTTGAGGAACAGAAATAGACTGAGCCATTGACCAACTGAAACCTGCTCTAAAGTCAATGGCACAATATATTGTTTTTTGTTATTTAATGAGTGCGTTAGTAATGTACACCTATAGGCGGGTCCACAATGCACTGGGACGCACGTACAGCAGCACACAAACATGCCAAATATTTAAAATAAAAGGATTACAATGTAAAAGATTATTATTGTGTACATAAAGATATGGTGGAATCCGGCTTGTCCCGTAGATGTTCTGCTTGCGCACTTTTACCTCGCGCACGAGCAGATCCGTTTGCGCTCTGGAGACGCGTTCAGTCTTTCCACTATCAAATCCCATCATGTAAATAGTGAATCCTCCATGGTGTGAGCGCGACTGGCATTTAAAGGGAATGGGAGATGAGACTCTGATTGGTTTAACGCACGTAAATCCCAAAACACACCCATTACTCATGAAGAGAATAGGGACAACCCTTTTAGACCATGCGCCGGGAGCGCCGACCATTTTTCCCATCGTTAAACTAGCAAAAGTGGATTCGGACATGTCCTAAGTGAACTTGATCGTTAGAATAGGGCCCTAAATGTATTTATTTTATTAGACTACTGTATATAGTAGCACTTAGTAGCACAGTAGCACTTGCTTTTGCCTAGTTTATACTATCTATCATTTTAAAACAGTTTTGAGCTTCTGCCTCCAACACAACAAGACAGCCAAGAAAATATCATGATGGCTGAGGATAATGAAAGGCTGACTCGTTTATTAAGTTGAAAGCGTGTATCATGTAACTTGTGATCGTTGTCTTGTGTTACAGTATCTGCTGGTGGCCGTAACTGTACCTGTTTGACCAAACCACCGTTTGGCCTCCGTACACTTGTAAATGAAGACGCTATCTATTCTCATTAGGCGGTTGGGTCTGTAAGGGTTAGATGGGATTGAGCTGAAACACAGGCTAGTTAACTTGATCTAAGCAAAACATTCCAACAGTGCTTCCCAAACACTCCCGGGTCAACAGTCCCGAGGCTTTCGCTGCTTCCACAGGACACGCTGATCTTTCAATATGTCCAATTCCCAAAGACTTCGCTTCTGTTGATACATCTGGATTTACTTTAGTTTCGTGTCTTCTGTTCTCATCAGAGCCTGAGGCTTGAGCATCAGCAGGGTTTCATAACACACCAGCCTGTGTGTGTAGTGCAGAACAACACGACAGTCATCAGTCAACCTGTGTGTGTGTTGTTCTGCAGTGTCAGCAGCTCATAAATCACGGTTTCACCATCAACCGGACATACATGTTTAAGTGAGCCGTTGTTCACCGGCTTGGGTTAGCAGACGACGACACTCCTCAGTTCACTGAGAGTCTTTCATCACTCTGGAAGATTTAGTGTTGATGTAACCTCTCACTGACATCTATCTATCTATCTATCTATCTATCTATCTATCTATCTATCTATCTATCTATCTATCTATCTATCTATCTATCTATCTATCTATCTATCTATCTATCTGTCGTCTATCTATCTATCTATCTATCTATCTATCTATCTATCTATCTATCTGTCTGTCTGTCTGTCTGTCTGTCTGTCTGTCTATCTATCTATCTATCTATCTATCTATCTATCTATCTATCTATCTATCTATCTATCTATCTATCTATCTATCTATCTATCTATCTATCTATCTACCTGTCTGTCTATCTATCTATCTATCTACCTGTCTGTCTATCTATCTATCTATCTATCTATCTATCTATCTATCTATCTATCTATCTATCTATCTATCTATCTATCTATCTATCTATCTATCTATCTATCTATCTATCTATCTATCTATCTATCTATCTATCTATCTATCTATCTATCTATCTGTCTGTCTGTCTGTCTGTCTGTCTGTCTGTCTGTCTGTCTATCTATCTATCTATCTATCTATCTATCTATCTATCGTCTATCTACCTATCTGTCTATCTATCTATCTATCTATCTATCTATCTATCTATCTATCTATCTATCTATCTATCTATCTATCTATCTATCTATCTATCTATATCTGTCTATCGTCTATCTATCTATCTATCTATCTATCTATCTATCTATCTATCTATCTATCTATCTATCTATCTATCTATCTATCTATCTATCTATCTATCTATCTATCTATCTATCTATCTAAAATTCAGAAAAAAATCTGTCTTTCATCCAAAATTGTCCATAAATACCAGGTGGAAACAACAGCCTAAATTGTAGTCCATGCTTGTTTTCATTTTATATTGTTCCCATGTTTATATTTTCTAAGCTCCAGTCATCTCAGATGTGAAAGACACAGGTGGAGGAGTGGATCTGTGTAAAGCCTGGGCTAAATGAGAGGTGGCAGGAGATGTGATTGTGTGTCTCTGAGTTTCCACTGTAGACACTGAATTACACCAATCAAATAGAGTCTTGCTCCTCCAGCCCTCGTCTGGTTTCCCTCCTTGTATTTGTCCAGAAATGCTCTGTCGTCTCTAGGTCAGCGTGTGTGTCTCAGAGGCCATCTCCAGTTCCAGCTGATTCATCCGATTAATGCACTTTTCTGAAACAAGATCTGCGTTATTTTTGTTGTTACCTCGTCCAAGCGTTTATTTCCATCTGCATCACGTGGACTACAAGTAAAAATCATTGTAGGTTCAATTTGCTGGCTAATCGTTTCTGTAAAGTTAAAGGTGCATTATTGTGTAATATTTAGCAGGATCTGTTGAGAACATTATTAAAGACCAGATAAACATTCTATTAACCTATTAGTTATCTATTAATGTCTAACATAACCTAACACGTCTAACATATCTATTAATGTTACAGGAAGAAACTCTTTTCATAACTTCGAGAGAGAACGTTTCCTGTCAACTTGGATATGCTTTAAAGAGGATTTTGCAGATGCAACATCACTAAAAGGGTTCAGCGTGCTGAAAGTCTAACACACTAAAGCACACAGTGCATTAAAATCCTTCTCTAATAATTGCAAAGCTCATCCATTTTAAAGCCCACCACTAATCATTGTCAAGCTAGTCGGTCATCTTGACCCATTCCCGAGCCTGTGCGACCTGAGTGATCTAATACTAGTGCAGTTATCAATCCTGCTTATGTTCAGAGTTTGGCAAATATCATTAAATAGATTTGTTAAGTGGAGATCAGATGTGAGAGTGTCGCCCTCTAGTGGTGTTTAAAGGGAACACAGCGTGCTTAATAACACCACACACCCTAAACCGTGTTCACTCTGCAGGATTAGACACTTCATTAGAATGTTTTGCATCTAATCACAGGAGAATTTCTCTTTGTGTGGGATGCCGGATGTGATTGGCTCAGCCAGCCAGCAGGGCGGGCCAATCACACCATGATGTTCATCAATTAGCATGCGGCAGCTATTTAGTTAGCTTGTTTGCATGAGGCGTACATCAACAGCACTGCACCTGTGGAGGGTTTTGTCCGCCCCTCGGGACTATGGTTACAGTGCTGATGAAAAATGCAGAGTTTAGACGAGCTGTTTACACGGTGATATATTGCCACGCCGCCTGATCTGCATAACGCTGACCTCTGTCTGTGCATGTGCAGGCGAACCCTGCTGGAGGACCCGCTCAGATACTGCACCACAACACTGGGACGCACACATCTTACTTTAGTTTATTTTAGTTTATTTTTTGTTAAATAAAATATAACAATTTATTTTATTTTTATTTAAATTGTGTTAAATTTTATTTAATTTACCTGTTCATTAATAGTTATTTATACATTTATTAATTTAGCAGATCCTTTTATCTAAAGCATACATTTTTTCCAAATATTATTGTTATTATTAAACAGTTTTTTTCATATTTTATTTGATAAACTTAATTTGATTCATGTTTAATATTTTTTATTAAATTGTGTTAAATTTAATTTGTTTATTAATAGTTATTTATACATTTATTAATTTAGCAGATGCTTTTATCTAAAACATACATTTTGACCAAATATTATTGTTATTATTTTACAGTTTTTTTCATATTTTATTTGATAAACTTAATTTGATTCATGTTTAATATTTTTAAATTGTGTTAAATTTAATTTGTTTATTAATAGTTATTTATACATTTATTAATTTAGCAGATGCTTTTATCTAAAACATACATTTTGACAAAATATTATTGTTATTATTTAGTAGGGTTTTTTTTCATATTTTATTTGATAAACTTAATTTGATTCATGTTTAATATTTTTATTAAATTATGTTAAATTTAATTGGTTTATTAATAGTTATTTATACATTTATTAATTTAGCAGATGCTTTTATCTAAAACATACATTTTGACCAAATATTATTGTAATTATTTAATAGTTTTTTTCCATATTTTATTTGTTAAACTTAATTTGATTCATGTTTAATATTTTTTATTAAATTGTATTAAATTTAATTTAATTGATCTGTTTATTAATAGTAATTTATACATTTATTAATTTAGCAGATGCTTTTATCTAAAACATACATTTTGAGCAAATATTATTGTAATTATTTTTTTTTTTTTCCCATATTTTATTTGTTAAACTTAATTTGATTCATGTTTAATAATAATTACATTTATTATTTTGACAGATGCTTTTAAACAAAGCATACAGTTGCAACAGCTATTATTATTAGTTGTATTAATAATAATAATAATATTACATTTTTCAAAATATTGTTAAATACGGGTTTAAATCCCCATAAATATAATACAATTTTAATCCTGAATTCATATTTAGTGCTGCTGTATATTCAGCGGTCATATTTTCTGCCCGGTTACCTGCTCAGGGACGACCCAATAGCAGCGCGCCGCTAAACGAATCATCAGTCTCAACCTCAGAATCCTTTCAGAGCAGATGGGATCAATGAAGCCAGATCTTCTTCCCTGAATTAGTCATAGTTTTCTGTTTTGTAGAGAAATGAATAGTCAGAGGAAGAGGCTTTATGATTCCCACAAACATCTGCTGCTCTGCTGTTTTCATCACCAGCGCTGAACACACGCTCATAAATCAACACAATGAATTCACCTGTCCACTTACACTCACGGTTCACTCAGCGTGTGTTGAACACGTATAGTGACTACAGGAGGAGGACGGCAGTTTTACACAAGCTGCGTACAGTAGAGTTATGAACAGTGTTTCATAACCGTACATTCATATGCTAGTATTTAGAAAGCAGACTGACCAATAAACACTATAGTATTTAATATTTGCTCCATCTCTCTCTCTCTCTCTCTCTCTCTCTCTCTCTCACTCTCTCTTTCTCTCTCTCTCATATATATATATATATATATATATAATATATACAGCACTCTAAGATTTTTTTTTTTTTTTTAAGAAAGTAACTTTTATTCAGTAAGTATGCATTAAAAAAAGTGAAAGTAAAGACATTTATAATGTTAAAAAAATATATATTTCAAATCGATGCTGCTCCAGTTAACTTATTTTTCATCAAAGGATCATGAAAAAATGTATGATATTGATAATAATAATCAGAAGTGTTTCTGTTTGACTCTGGTAAGTTTCTCCATAGCAGACTGGTGGGAGTGGCCTTGGACATCAACATGCCCAGTGCATTATGGGTGTTTTCTAGTTTTCTCTAGTCACATAGAATCGATTCTTTTTTCTCTCTTCTATATAGACGTTATGTAGCTCCGCCCCTTTTCAGCGCTGCACTGGTTGTCTTTTGTCTTACGCTTTGTATTTTCACAGCGATCTCACGTATTTATGAATGATAAAATCTTGTTTTCAAATCAACCCCGGATGACATCCGCTTCAAACATTACAATGCTCATGATAACTATAACATAAATCCACTTCACCAGCTAATTACTCTTGGACAGCGGTCTCATAGAAAGTTCAAAGACAATATTATAAAGATGGATGAGCGCTTGTTTCTCCGGCACATAAGGTCTATATGCAGGACATATGCCAGCTGTGAAGTATTCGCTTTTTTTCTTTATTTTTTTAGTGGTGGTGCTTTAATTAGATTTCAGTGCTGCATGAAACTGCTATATAGAATGTTGAATAAAATGTAGGCTATAATAATGCAATGGGGGAATATTTGTGTGTCCTGATAATGCCAAATGTCTGATGTTACCAGTAAAAAGTGGCCTACATTATTTTAAATATATCTAGTCAGTGAAAGAGTGCAAGCATATTCGTCTAAAATAATTCTGTATTTTCAGCTTCAGAATCATGAATATTGTTATTCTCAGGGTTCGTACGGGTGCTTGAAATCCTTGAAAATGCTTGAATTTTGATGTTGTGTTTTCAAGGTTTGAAAAGTGCTCAAATTTTGGATAAAATGCTTGAAATTGTATCTGTATTTCTTTCACAACAAATATCTATCTGACTGAATAGTTTGTTCATTAAATGGAGAAATAAAACGTAGCCCTTCAGATACAGAGCGATTTGCGCTACAAAAGTAGGCATGAGTTTTCATTTTGATTTCCGCTCAGATTTTGTTCAAATCTTGTCTATGTCAAGAACGTGTCCCAAAACCAAGGCCTGCAAAATATTTCTGTTCAAATCCTGTCTTCATATTTTCAGCCCTTGAAATTACTTCAGTTTTACAGCCTGAAAATCACTTATCTGGGAAGCAATATTTGGACATTAATATAATGAAAAGTATTATTCATAGGCATTATCTACTTAGTGATACATTTTGAAAAATAAAACTTATGAAACACAATTTTGGCTGTTTATAGCATTTTTCTCTTTTAATGTGATAAAAACACTAAATAATAATGTTGAGGATTTATTGGTATGTCATTTACGGTGGTGTAAGCTTTAAAATGGACCTTGAAAGTGCTTGAATTTGACCTTTGAAATGGTGTACGAACCCTGTATTCTGGTGTCTCTATTGTCCTGTGCTTTGGGTTTCCTCAACCTATTCATTTACACACACAATATAACATCAGGTTTAGCATTTTAATCAACAGTGCATTTTTTGTTAACCTTTTATCATATGTTTTGGAGTAGTGATATGTATCGAATCGTGACGTGAGGGAATCGTTACACCCCTACAAGTATTATTTTTTTAATTTGTAATTTTTTGCACATCTCCTGCTGGATGAATTAGCCTTAAAATGTCCAATCTACACAGATAATCTCAAAATGACCAGATATGATCCAGTTCACAGTCTTGGTCCATATATTGGTCTGTCACTACGCAACAGTGCCACAGTTACCGGTATGTGTGCGGTTTCCAAGAACCAGTCAATAAACATCTAGTCTCATAAGTTTGATCAGATGTTGGCAGCTCCAGTGGTAAACTGGCAGGTCTCTGGACGTCGAGTTGAATGTTCGGCTAGAGGTTCAGCGAGGTGTCTGAATATGACTATGAATGCTCAGTGTCACATTGCCTCGCGCTGTGTTCATAAAGAGAGGACGTGGAAAGAGATGAGCTGATGTTAAAGATGAGTTTACCCGCTCGCACCGACCTCCACTCGCTCGAGCCGTTGGCCAATCCTCTCTGCATGTCCTCCAGCGGCTCGCCGTTCGCCACCAACAAACCCATCGACATCAAAGCCCGGAGACGATGGTAATATTTGCCGTTTTTAACCTGTTTGTGTTGTTTTATTTAGACGAACAGACTTTAGCGGTGCAGAATTTTAGCGTTGTGTGTTTATGTCGGGTTGCTTTACCTTCTGTGGCTGTGTAAACATTTCCTCTCATGCATTTGTTTACTCCTAAAGTGATTGAATGAAGAGGCAGAGCTCAAGCTGCTGATGTGTTTATATATCACTTAATCACATTCACCTTAAAGAGCCGTATCAGGTGAGAGACGCTCGATCAGAGTCACACACTGAGGAAAAACCTGCTGAGAATCACACTATTATTAGTGGTATTTGCCAGTTTTACTTTTGGTAGTCAACTGGTGTTGCTGATATCTATTCAGGGTAATGCAGTCTGCAGATTGCAAGAAAGATATTCGCATTCATTTTACTCAGAATGCTTTAGAAATATTCGATATATGTGCATTATGCACCAATTAGGCTGATGTTGCATCTGAATGACTTCTGCTGTTAATCGGCTAAGTTGGGTTAGAGTAAGGTTCAATCTGTGAACTTTAGTAAATGCATTGGGTTCTATATAGATCCCCATTGATGCTTTTTTCTAAGAGTATGCATCGGGTTAGGGATTAGTCCGAAACTAACCGACCTTTTCAAGCCCAAGATGATTCCTGACCTCGGCCCTGATGAAAGGCAAGATCTACCTATAGATTTATCATGGGCCATTCCCATTTTTTTTTTTTTTTTTACAAGCAAATTGACCAATTGGCCAACGGCTGCCGTTTTTATTCTTCTCTTTCTTTGTTTAAGCAAATTTATTTTGTTGTTAATTTGCTTTATAACTGGCCTTAAAAAACTGTAGCCATTTGAAATTAAGAGTCAACCACTGCATTTTAAAGGGGTGGTTGATTATGATTTCACTTTTCTAACTTTAGTTAGTGTGTAATGTTGCTGTTTGAGCATAAACAACATCTGCAAAGTTACAACGCTCAAAGTTCAAAGCAAAGGGAGATATTTGCTTTTAAAGAAATCGCTTTTTAAGGACTACAACAAACGGCTGGTAGAGACTACACCACATTCCTCCCGGGTTAGTGACATCACCAACCCTAGAATTTACATAAACCCCGCCCCCGGAACACGATTTATAGATTATCAAGACAGAATATGCTAATCAATGACTAGAAGATAACTACACATAAGCTGCATAAATTCATCAACTAACCATTCAGAAATGTCCTGTTGCTTCTACATGTTGTCACTTAATTCTTCTTGAGTCTCTCCATCATTGTCTGACTCCAGTTTGAACATAAAAGGCAAAAAGTTTTCGAAATTTTCAGTGCATGTGTGTGTGAGTGCATTTATACCACCCCTTTAATCACAATCCAAACAAAGATGCTACACACCATGTTGCATAAACAGTTGTTTATGACTTAGAACAAATATAGAATGGTCTGACTTCAGCTTTGTGAAACTGTTACATAAGACACACCTGCATAAAACAAAAACAGACGGACTGAACGAAAATGCAAATTCACTCTCTGACAGTAGGTGGCGCTCATGGAAAAGAAGCGTTTCTTTGGGTACCGCTGTAAAAAAACAGCTGCTGATTTTGGTCGCCATTTAAACCTTGATAATGTGTTTTTTGTACTTGTTTTTCTGTATTTTCGGGAGCTACCGGGACAGTGATAAAGATCTATCTGTCGGTCACGATAAACGT
This sequence comes from Vimba vimba, assembly GCA_022828995.1. NCBI lineage: Eukaryota > Metazoa > Chordata > Actinopteri > Cypriniformes > Leuciscidae > Vimba > Vimba vimba. Next base: position 2,717,637 of record CM040839.1, read on the forward strand.
GTTGGCAACCACTACAGCAACGAATGATGCTTCTGTTATTTTACTTAGTGACAGGACTAGTAACCGCATGGAAACTACTGTAGCATCGTGTTTTGCAACAAGTGCCACTTAGTTTACAAACTAGTTCAATTTTTTCCTTAAAATCAAATAAAGAGCAGACTAAAGCTGTTTGTTCAATTGAGGCCTAGAGGAATTCAATTAATCGTACCTGTTTGTGCTAAACTTTGTAAATGTCAGCCGTAATCTGATTGCTCTGTTATGTAAGGAGCAAAGCAGCTTAAGAGTGTGAGAATTTGCCCCATCAGCGAGTTTTCTCAGATGACACTCGTCTCAGTTGTTCTGATTTAATGAGTTGCTCGGTTCACACAGATGATGGGCAGTTAACGCAGCCGCTGAACCTGCTGATGACTTGATAGGTTTAGAAAGAATAAACAAAGAGCTTTAACTTCTTCTCTATCCACAACATGGTTCAGTTTCACATCCACACAAGGCCGTCAGGAGGAATTACACCGGTGCACTTCCTCTCCCAACACACTTCTTAAAGGATTAGTTCACTTTCAAATGAAAATTAGCCCATGATTTACTCACCCTCAAGTCATTCTAGGTGTATATGACTTTCTTCTTTCAGACGAATACAATCAGAGTTATATAAAAAAATGGCAGTGGATTGCAACCAACAGATTGAAGCTCAAAACGTGCATCTATCCATCATAAACGTGCATCTATCCATTATAAACGTGCATCTATCATCATAAACGTGCATTTATCCATCATAAACGTGCATTTATCCATCATAAACGTGCATCTATCATCATAAACGTGCATCTCTCCATCATAAACGTGCATCTCTCCATCATAAACGTGCATCTATCCATCATAAACGTGCATCTATCCATCATAAACGTGCATCTATCCATCATAAACGTGCATTTATCCATCATAAACGTGCATCTATCATCATAAACGTGCATCTATCATCATAAACGTGCATCTATCCATCATAAACGTGCATCTCTCCATCATAAACGTGCATCTATCCATCATAAACGTGCATCTCTCCATCATAAACGTGCATCTCTCCATCATAAAAGTGCATCTATCCATCATAAACGTGCATCTCTCCATCATAAACGTGCATCTATTTATCATGGATAGATGCACTTTTATGAGCTTCAAACTGTAGCCAGGACATTTTTTAATATAACTCTGATTGTATTCGTCTGAAAGAAGAAAGTCATGTACACCTACGATGACTTGAGGGTGAGTAAATCATGGGCTAATTTTCATTTTAAAGTGAACTACTCCTTTAAGGTCTTGCACCAAACCCACCGCTCAACCACAGAGAAGCAGGAGACTTCGGTTACACACAGAGCGTGGTCGTGTGTAAAGGTGAACCGGAAAGAGGATATTACCCACAGACCCTTTCATCGACTCTCGGTGACAATGTTCTCGTTGAGGTTTTTGTTTTTTAAGCATGAGGTCGCTTTAAAAGGGATCGCTCACCCAACAATGCCATCCCAAACCCATAAGGCTTTTGGTTAATCTTCAAATTAAGATATTTTTGTTTCTGTGTCCAGGTCACCAAAACTTAGAAGAAATACGATTGCTTTATATGATGAACAGATTTAATTTAAGCTTTTATTTACATATAAACAATGATCGACACAAATACTCAAGTGTGTGTGTGTGTGTGAGTGAGTGAGTGTCATTGTTACATGTACTTACCATAGTAATAACAGTAAATTATGCATAATTACATGCAAGTAACCCTCAACCAAACCCTAATCCTACACTAACCCTATAGTAAGTGCATGCTGTAAATTAATATTACTCAATACTTAAATGTATAATTACACTTTAACAATGTTAAAACACTGTTAAAATAAAGTGTAACCCTTTATTTTAAGGTGTCATTGTTACAGTGTAATTACATGCACTTACTATAGGGTTAGTGTAGGATTAGGATTTGGTTGAGGGTTAATTGCATGTAATTATGCATAATTTACTGTTACTACTACGGTAAGTACATTTAACATGTAACAATGACACTGTAAAATAAAGTGTTACCAAATAAAGTGTAACCTAATTTTCGAGTGAACTGTCCCTTTAAAGAAGAGGTCAGTTTTGGCTGTGTACAGTATTTTAAGGGAAAGCCAGAGGTAAAAGAAGCCCTCGCTTGGACTCAGTGTCCTTAGATGCTAATCAGATTACCATAGGGGAGGAGTTGGGGTTAGCGAAGGCCACATGAAGACGTCTGTCACTTCGTGTGAAAGGGGAGGGGATTGTGCAACTCAGACAGAGTCTAGGAAGCACTTGCACATCTCAAGACGAGGCTCCAGCTCAGATGTATTGATGGACTGTACGGGTCCCTTCATCGCTCCCTTCCAGGCCGTAACCAGAGGCATGAAACGAAAGCGCCTGCTCAAGTCCTACAGGTACAGAGCGGCTCGGAAACTCTTACATGCACACACTGGAGGTTTCTTGATCTGACACGGGGAGATAAGCTCATTCTGGTTAGCTAAACTCAAGTGTTTGTCTGTGGTGAGCTGGCAGGAGCTGTGTCTGCCATGCTGTGAAGTTTGTAGTTTGCAGTGAAGATTTCTGTATATCTCGTCGTCAGATTCTCTTCGTTTTCCTCGTATTTGCAGTGAAACGTCATAGTGCATTCGGGGTATATGTAAATAAAGTTAGAGAGGACAGGTGTACTCATTGCTTGCATAAATATCACTTGCATTCATTTATTGATTCCAGCCTGTTGCTTATGATGATGAAGAAAAAAGGATTCATATTAGCATGTCAAATTTGGGAACACTTTATTTTACAGTGTCCTTGTTACATGTTACATGTACTTATCATAGTAATAACAGTAAATTATGCAAAATTACATGCAACTAACCCTCAACCAAATCATAATCTTACACTAACCCTATAGTAAGTACATGCAGTTGCTTAATATTACTCAGATATATAATTACACTGTAACAAAATAAAGTGCAACCTCAAATTTGTATCCTTTGTTTTAAGTTATAATTTAAAAAAAATCTATAATATTAAATTTAATTAATTGCTATTTTTTGCAGCTATATATATATATATTTACTATTTTTCTCATTATACGCTATTGTTCAAAAGTTTGGGCTTTGTAAGATATTTTTAATGTTTTTTGAAAGAAGTCTCTTTAGTTGATCAATAATAGTGAAATATTATTACAATTTAAAATAACTGGTTTCTATTTGAATATATTTTAAAATATAATTTATTCCCCGCACACACTTGAGTATTTTCTGCATTTACGGTCACAGCACATCAGATTAGGATGTGGGAAATTGTGCGATATTCATTTTGAAAGAGGAAGCTGGCTTTGGCCTGTACGTTGATAAATTGCCCTGATACTTCTTTTTTTTTCAGTTTCCTTCACAAGAAAACCTCAAGTGTCTCACCAAAGATGTTATTGATGAAACGCCTTTGCTTTGCATTGACGCACATCTCACATTTAAGACCAGTTACAGGTTCTCATGCATTTACTAGCTGCAGGATTCTGGATAAAATCAGAATCACTATTTTTGTGTTTCAAATAGAGATCGTGATCCTTTTGTCCAAAGCAACTTACAAATTAGGACTAAATTAAGCGAGTCATCGTGAAGAGGCAAAAAACAACGCAAGAAGTGCTCAAAATACGAAGTTCAGGCATTGTTCAGAGTAGCATAGATAAGCGAGGATTTGAAGGAAAAGGAAAGGTTTTTTTTTTCGTTTTCTTTTTTTATCCAGCACCGGCTTTGGAAATAACGATGTCCACAGACAAGGAAGAGTATGTTGCATGATTTTATGAAAGTATGATGTATTGCGACATCAGAAACGAAGAAAAACTAAATAATGACATTGCTTGTCAAATTTGTAGTTTCTTATGTCTCATTTGAACTACAGATCCGCTACCCGATCTGGCAAACTTTAATAGTGCGGTTATTGCCGATAGAGGGTCGCAAAGCGGATGCAGAAGTGCCGTTCACCCTGTTACGACTTGATGAACCACTGAACGATTTTGGAAACATTATTTTAAGGTACAAAAGAATCTTTGGTGTTGCTTTAACAGACAGCTAAACGAAATAACGTCAATTTACTAGAGGTTCTGACAAAATGTTAATTGCTGCAGTCTATTTAAAATGTTTAATTAGAGAATGAATTATTTTTTAAAAAATTGTTGAGTGAATGATTCAATGACTCACTCGTAAAGATTTACTTTTTCATTACTAGATGATTCAGTGTTTTTGAACAAATCTCTTAAATGATTCAATGGCAAATACATTTTTTAACAGTCACTTGTCGCCACCTACTGGTGTAACGATGTAATCAATACAATCCTTATTTGAAGCGTCACTTTTTTGAAGTTGTACTTTCAAAATTTGCTTTATTTTGATCATTACCGTAGACATCGGTGTTTATAAAATCTTTTATCCCAGTTCTTCTGTGATAATCTGAATACTTGTCACACAGAAATAATGAGACTGTGAGGTTGAAAAGACGCAGACGCATCGTCATCATTTAGGAATAAGATCGGGTGGGCGTTTGGATCAAAATCTCTATCTTTTAATGATTAATCGTGACAGCTAGTTCTGATAAATAATGTCTAATGGAATATATGGCAGATTATTATCATCATTATAGTGCGATAGTTTGTCAAAAGGTAGACATTCCTCCCACTAATGAAACTGGGCAGTTTTATGATTTCTATCTTGTCCACCAGAGGGCGTCGTACTGTTTTTCTGCGTGATCTGAAAAGCTTAAAGCCATTAGATGTACATTGCACATGTACTTCCTTCACCTCGTTGCAAAATGTGAAAGCTTGCCCTGTCTGTCAGAAACACTCATGGTGTGTGTCGTCAGAATGTCATGAGACGCTGTGCTAATATTGCACACACAATTTCCCATCAGCTCACAATGAGTTTGGTTATTCTAAATAACAGTCTAACAACTGCTGGCTTCCAAGAAATGTGATATTGTTCTAATCACAGCGATGTTAAAACATGTTTCCAAGAACGGCAGTGAATGGAAAGATTTAATCAAGAGTTTGTCCTTTTATGTCTATCAGTCATGCAGACGACATTAGCGTGACGTAAAATGAGTTTGCATTTAATTTGGCCGGCACTTCTATCACAAGTGTCTGTAGATATGGTCCTCCTCACTCTTGTGTTGTCGTGATCATTATGATCGGTCACACCTCTGCTCTGCTAATTGCTGTAATTAAAGCGCGTGTCTGCTAGGAACCCGAGTGGACTGTAATGACGGATGGAGGGGCTCGTGTGGAAGTGCAGGTCTCAGCCCAAATCCTCCGATGTTACACGCTACTTCATGGATCAGTAAGTCTTTTTATTAGATCAGATACGGTCTGCTGGGCAATATCACTCACACACACTCACATGTAAGGAAATTCAATTGCATTCCCATATCTAAGAGTGCCAGTAAGAGCATCTCGAGTTCAGCGTTGAGGAAGCCGAAGTGTGCAGTAAAGCACATCATGCAGAATACAGACACACACACTCTTCAAAATAAAGGACCTAAAAGGGTTTTACAGCTTGACGTCATACGTGAACCACAAAAGTGCCACAAATATATTTTTTTAAATGCCCAAACCATTTTACTTCCACATTTCTGAGTGAAACAGAATATTCAATGAGAGAAAATATAGTTGCTAAACATTCTAGATGTTCCTAAACATCTACATTTGACAATTAGTTGAGTTTGCATTTTGATTAAACATTACAAGACATTTTGGTAACACTTTACTCAAAGTCTTTATAAAATAAATGAAATGGTAGAATAAAGAATGAATGAATAAAAGTATTTTAATGCATCAATTATGTACCTTGTAATGCATTTTATGAATAATTGTAACCATAGTTATAATACATTATAATAATTATCTATTCATTGTTACACTTTTAGAAAGTATAATGCATTAAAACACATGAGAAGCAACCAATTTTAGAATTTGCAAATATTATAAGGAATTTTAAGAAATTTATGAAAAGATGTAATGCATTATAAAGTAGATTATGAATACCTTTATAATGCATTATACATAACCAATTTTATAATTTCATAATTCGGACTTTTTCGCTCAAAATTGAGCTATTGTGAGTTATAAATTCAGAATTGTAAGATAGAAAGTCACAGTTACCTTTTTAATTTTTTATTCCTGAATCCTTCACATTAAGACCGGAAACATGTATTGAAAACAAAGCCATTCAAGCTTTCAGAAACACCTCCATATCTCCTGCCCCCTGTCGAGACCGTCACACACACTCCAGCTCATCGCTTACCCGTGGAGAGGCTCGTTCTTTCTCACACTCGTTCCTTTTTTACACGGGCAAATCTCCTCTCACATGGAACCACATAAAACACCTTAGCAACCAAATAGCAAAACCCTAGCAACCACCAGGGCATCATGGGAATCGTCTTCAGATGTTTCTCCTGAAATTCCATGAGCTTTGATCATTTAGTCTGGGAAGAATTTGATGGGAAATGTTGAGATCTCTAAACTTTTCATATTGAAAGATCTGACTTTTGATCAGTGTTATTTTACTATTATAGTATTTTGTAATTTTTTTATTAACTTTTTTTAATATTATTAAATTTTTTTTTAGAAATGTTATATGCTTTCATAATTTATTAGGTTTTTTAAATATTTCTATTTAACTTTAATTTATTTTAGTACTTTTTTCAGTTAATGTATTTCAGTTTTTTTTTATTAATGTTATTTTACTATAATTTTTTTTATTAATTTTTATTTATTGTTTGTGCTTTCATCATTTTTATTCTGCTTTTTTATATTTCTATTTAACTTTAATTAATTTTAGTACTTTTTTCAGTTAGTTGCCAGTGCAACATTTCTAATTTGCATAAAAAAAAATTGTCTCATAATTATATTTTGTTATTTCTGCTTTATTTCAGCTACCGTAAACCGTTTAAATAGTTTACCTTTAGTAAACAATAGCACTGTTTGTCCCGTTTCATCTTTCCTTTATTTATAAAGCACTTTACAACTACTTTATGTATCAAAGTGCTGTACAATCATGAACATTTGAGACATAAAAACAAACATATCAACACCCCTAATTCAAAGCCAAAGAATACAAATCCGCTTTTAGCTGAGCTTTCAAACTAGAAATACTAGTGCGACTCTAATATGTGTCTAAACTGATATTTTAGTAATAGTTCGAGTGTTTTCCTGAACTCTATGTGACGTCTTTATTCAGGAGAAACATGAGAAGTGGGAGGTCTCGATTTGCTCTGTCTTGGAGAATGAATTGAGATGCTAAAGAGATTTCATTGTGTTTTTTCTCTCCCTTGGGTGATGTTCTTCTTGTCTTGTCATAGTTAGCGTGAGTGTGTGTGTGTGTGTTTGAGAAGTGGGCTCTGACGCTGTCACCAGCTGCATTTCCACCCCCTCCGCTCCCTCAAGCCGTCCGCTCTGGTTCCCTCGCTGAGATACGGCACACACACACACACACACAAACACAGGACCCTGAGGGTTTATCCCTCCTCACACACACACACTCCCACTGCTAGGCCAGTGCTAGGACTAGAAACGTGATATTCACTCCGGCTTACTTCCCCTGCAGACACAGAGACTCAGAGACGCATAGTTGGAGCACAGATCTGGATTATCTGGAGAACATGTCCATCACGCAGAAGGACAGACTTTGACGAGGTCTAGAGAAAACCGAGAGACGTTTCGTCATGAGTATCGTTATGAAACCGCGCTCGCGCTCCACCAGCTCTCTCAGGAACACGGAGGGAATCTGGTAAAGTTTTACTCGTTCTCGCTTTCGCAGGCATGCGTTCAGATCCGGCTTAATGTTCAGCGAGGAAAGTGCCATCTCATAGTTTGGTGATCTACCACAGATCTGCTTTGTATTAATATTAAATATAGTTATACTTTGGTGTGCAGCCACATAGAAAATTGAGGCTGATACTGATAGCTAATTATTCTTGGCTAATGAAAACCTATTAATCTGACTGAAGATGTTTTTAAAGCTGTTTTAGATCAGATATATATATGTGTGTGTGTGTGTGTGTGTGTGTGTGTGTGTGTGTGTGTGTGTGTGTGTGTGTGTGGTTGACAATTTGAATATATATATATTCAAAAGTATTTTACATATTTGTACGTGTTTTTAATAGTATCTAAATTATTTTATAATTAAAGAATATTTTATATATATATATAAATGTGCGCGTGTATGTGTGTAATTAAAAAGTATTTTACATATTTTGGCAGATTTTCAATAGTATGTAATATATCCATATATATATCCATATACATAAATATATATATGTATGTGTGTGTGTGTGTGTGTGTGTGTGATTTTTAATAATGCTATTATTTATATGCAAATAGTCACAGTTTGATTATTAATCACTACTTTTTGTGCTTATGACTCTATAAACACTATGTTCCTTTAAAATGGTTGAATGTTTAGTCAACATGAAACCCATTTTAACTTTTGTAACCTATTTCTGAGTAAAACAGGATAATTAATAAGAAAAATGTAGGACGAGACGTGTTCGGTCTCTGTTTGAGATCTGGAAGTGACTGCGTTGTGAAAAGTGGGCGTCACATACCAGAAAGGAGTCAAGTTGAAAAACAAGGGTTTGGTGACGTCAGCCGAATAGAAAAGTTTTAGCAAGTCGAAGTTTTGTATGGAATAACATGCGCTAATGAATCATTCACAATAATATAATTTCTGGCTGACAACTGCTAGTTCTTGTGTACGAGTCTAGTGTGTTTGTTGTTAGCTAACATCTCTGTGGCTTTAGTGTAGTGTAAAAATATCTGTGCCCATAGAAAGACGTGAATCTTTTCCCAGCGTCGACCACTGGTCCCTCGTTCTTTCATAATCCCGTCGTTGGGAGCTTGAGTCAGATTTCAGATGTGCCTTTAGAGACCGTTCACAACACACGAGACCACAATAGCTCACGCATTCCTCCACCAGAATACCCACCCGTTATCATCCTGCAAAAACAATGCATACGGCCACATTAGGCGTCATTATTGCAGGATAATAATCTTGTTCACTGTGACTTTCCTACTATGAGTGTGTTTCAGGAGCATATTAAAGAGCAGATGCCCCAGTACGCTCCAGCGCTCGTCTCTTTCTCCTCTCGGCTCACACCGTCAGCTCTGACCTGGAAACGCTGGGAAACGCTCGTGGCACGTCACCAAACCCCTTTCTCTGTGGACTCGGTCTCCTGCCTGCCATCTATCCAGGGACGACCTCTGCCAAAATAGGCCAAGGGCATCTCTCTTTCCCTCTCTCTCTTCTCATGCGTCTTCGGCACCTTTATTAATAAACTCATTGTCGTGTGTATGCGTGCGGTTGGCGGTCAGGGCATTAGAGAGGGCATCTCTCGGGCGCCTGTGGTGCGTCAGGCTCTTGGAGACGAGGCCCGGTGGACCAGCGAACCCCTCCGTGACTTTAAAACGCAGGCGATGCAGCTGTTCTGTGACGTGCGGATCACGTGATGAGCGAGCGTGTGTGATGCTCAGCCTTCGGCCTGGTGTCTGGTGAAGCAGATCGGATGTGTCAGCTCGTCCTGCTGGATGGAGGAGTTTTCAAGAGTGTGTTGTGCTGCTGTATGCGTGACGTTCTCCATTCCACTGCGCTACTTTTACATTGTTTTTCAGTGTAAACGCATTAGACAGACGTGTTTGAGCGTTGTGCTCACGCTTCGTAGCGTCTCGCGCATGACGTGGCATTCTCAAGGTAAAAAATGCATCTCTTGCCGTTGCACTTTTTTCCGATCCACTGCCTGCGTCTCGCATTTTTAACATCAAAAACAGTGTCTTGTTGGGTTTTATTTAGCTTTATATTACATTTGAAGTGATGGCTCACTGGCAAAATGGAAGTTGTCATCATTTATTGTGTTTAACAGAAAGTAAGTCACACCTAAATATTAGTTGCACTGGGTCAAAATTGCATTGTTAAGAGAGAAAAACAATGCAAGTTTTAGTTAACGATAATAACCGTGGTTGCAAAATAAGTCACATTTTAGTATTACATTCAGAAATAATGTGAAATACTGGTAAATAAAAACTTAAATGAATAAACTCAGGCTCATGAACCGCATTCAGCACTAAGTTGCAACACGTTTCAGATTATATATTTAAAAAAAACACAACTTGAAAATGAAAAATACTGAAAATATTCTACAAAATACCTCTTCCAAAGAAAAATTTAAATGTCACGTGTTTGAAACTTAAATGATGACAGAATTTTTGGGTGAACTGTCTCTTTAAGAACATTGCATTGTGATTTTTCATTCATAAATATCCCCATAGATGTACACTGGTGATGCTTTTGCATTTTGAAATCAGAATTCAGCCTGTTTACTTTATAAATAAAATAATTCGAGCAAGTTAACGTAAAAAATAAATAAATAAATAAATAAATCATAATCTCAATACAATAACAACTTCTCCACTGATGTGGCCAAGGGAAAGGTTGGAAAAAAAATGTCATTGACCAATAATATCACAGATGGCATGTTTTACTTTTCACAGTCTAATCAGATCTGAAGGATAAAAGCTGCTTTCTCTAGGAAAAGCTTCATATTATTGAACTTGTGAATGATGATTCATGTAAATGCATCAATCCCTGCATGTTTGTGGTTAATGTGCCGAAACAAATGTTCATCTAATATCCTTTCTTTCCCAATCCACAGCACATTGACGTTTAGTGTACATTCCCATGGTGACCGTCCAAGATAAACAGGTTTGAGTGTATTGGCACCGTGTTACGGGTTGTAAAGTAGAGGGTGAAGTAATACGGTACATCCGTTCTGTCCCTCCAGCTCTCCTCTGGAGGTCATATCACAATACACTTCTCCGACAGTATCGGCTAAAGCTCAGGTATCTTTACGCACACGTGCGGTCTCGCTCTTATGCGGAAGTGCATTAGGACCATAACCTGCTAATGGAACTAGTGTAATACTTCTGCTTTAGTCACAAATCTGAGGTCAAAACAGGCCGAATCCCACAGAAGCGCAGAGCACGTCCCAGTGCGGGACAAACATCCCACGGAGAAGCTAAAAGCAGTGAGTTTTCCAGTCTCCCCGATGTCTCATTTGCTGTGCGTCACTAGACATCAGGAGGTTTACTTGTGATGTTCACCATGCTGGTGCATCTGAGAGTCCCTGAGCTCTTATTTTTCTCATATTAAATGAGCAAATGTTTGGTGTTACATTGCAGGACACATTTTGTCACACAGATTAGGGTTTAGCTGAACCGTGACGTGTCTAACTCGAAGCAAAAGTCTTTTGAGGACTTCACACTGAAGGATCTGACTGCGGGTCATTGATTTATGCATCTCTCTCTTCAAGGTCAGTCAGTCAGAGCTTTCAGGATCATCAGGATTTCAGAACAGAAATTGAATCAGGGTTGCAAACAGGCTGCAGAATGGCAAGGAAGTAGAATTAAAATCTTTGTCAAGACTTTGAATCTTAACTTTTTAAAACTTTTGAAGACATTTTAGGTAATAGGTAGAGATAGATAGATCTAGATAGAATTTTTTTTTATTTTATAATATATTTAGTATTAGTATAAATTTGTATTTTGCTAAATATGTGCACTATTACATATTTATTATATTTTTACTTATATCATTAAAATATTATAAAGTTGTTATTATAATAAAAACCACATAATATTTACATTATATCTATATTTACATTACATTATTACATTACATTATATTTATATAGGCCGATACCGATAACTGATAATTCTTTATATCTGAAAGCCGATAACCGATATATTGGCCGATAAATCTAAATCCAAGTTATTATGTAATTTTTGAGAGCCTGATTACAAAAACAAAAGTTTCATCATTATAATCCATGTCCAAACACACCATTATAAATAATTTTATATAGCCGACGTGACAGACTTGCGCTGCACATGTTGCACTGAACTGTATTTTTCTTTTTTTTTAAGTGACTCCAATCATATTTCAAGCAATTCAGAACCATCATGTTGAACAGAGCACATCTGAAGTGTCTCAGCTGAAGGAAAGAATACATCATTTATCGGCCTTAATATATATCAGACACATTTTCTCATCAGGCTGATAACAATAACATTAAAAATTAACATATATTGGCCGATACCGATATGGTGGCCGATATATCGTGCATCCCTAGTTTACAGCATTAGGTTATTGAGAAAAATTAACATGTATCTACTGTACCTAATATTTATCAAAATGAATCGATATTAAATCAAGATTGGAATCAAACTACAATAATTAAATTGTAAAATTTGTATCAAAGAAATAATAAAAGTAATAGTCTACCAGTCATTGGACCTCCCCCTCCATAATTCTCACTCCAAGCTAAACTCAAACATTGGCAGCCCTGAATGATAGATAGATAGATAGATAGATAGATAGATAGATAGATAGATAGATAGATAGATAGATAGATAGATAGATAGACCGATGATAAATAGATTCATTGTTTTCAATAATATGTCAGGCTCTTTTTGCACAATAGAATTTTGCACAATCTTGTCTCAACCACAGCGATGCAAATGTGGCCCAAGTGTAAAACAGGAAGGAAAACGTTTCTTAGACCTCAAAACAAGTCTTTCAAAACGTTCTGGTGTCGAAGCTTTAAGGACGACGGAAGAGCTTAAACTCTGAGATCAAGTGACTCGATCCTGAGTAGAGGACGAGTTCTCGCTGGATCCATCAAACCATTCATCGGCGCTTCAGCAAACCTGTGTACATTAGTAACAAATAACTAAACCTGTGTACATGAGTTCAAGCTGTCAGTTCTCCTCAGACACGGTGATGTCAGTCTGCAGTGTGTTGTGCTAAACATGCAGTGGTCTGGGTTGTGTTAGCGAGCGTTTAGATCTGACGGCTCATCCTTTTTAGGAGAGGAATTTCAGCATGTTCTCCACCATTACAGATAGACGTTTATCAGAGTTTCTCTTTCTCTTCTCATGTTTCTTAAAGGGATGGTATAATTCCCTTTTCACAAGATGTAAAATAAGTCTCTGATGTCCCCAGAGTGTGTATGTGAAGTTTTAGCTCAAAATACCCCACAGATATTTTATATAGCATGTTAAAATTGTAAATTTTTGAGGGTGAGCAAAAACGCACCGTTTTGTGTCTGTCCCTTTAAATGCAAATGAGCTGCTGCTCCCGGCACAGGGGGCGGAGCTTCAAGAGCTCTGCGTTTACACTGAAAATTTCAGCCTTTTATGTTCAAACCGGAGTCAGACAATGATGGAGAGACTGAATGGTTAGTTGATGAATTTATGCAGCTGATGTGTAGTTATCTTCTAGTCATTGATTAGCATATTCTGTCTTGATAATCTATAAATCGTGTTCAGGGGGCGGGGTTTATGTAAATTATAGGGTTGTTGATGTCACTAACCCGGGAGGAATGTGGTGTAGTCTCTACCAGCCGTTTGTTGTAGTCCTTAAAAAGTGATTTCTTTAAAAGCAAATATCTCCCTTTGCTTTGAACTTTGAGCGTTGTAACTTTGCAGATGTTGTTTATGCTCAAACAGCAACACTACACACTAACTAAAGTTAGAAGAGTGAAATCATAATCAACCACCCCTTTAAGGTTTGAAATCTGCTCTTTTGTTTGGCCTGCAAACAAGAGCCGAGAAAAAAAGGTGAGAGCGTCTCGTTGACGTGGTTCCAGTTCCACGTGTTTCTGCCGTTTCACCTATTCAGACTTTCTAGGTAATTGACGCGTGGAGTGAGTCACTGAGGATTTGTCTGGGTTTCAGATGAGCTGGTGCTGGCGGGGAAACTCGCTCACCTGATGAATCAGTGTGTGTGACATCACAAGGACCTCAGCTGACCATTAGCGAACGCCAGCTAAGCCCACTGACAGTGTGTACCTTTGTGTGTGTTAGACATCACTGAGAGGGAAACCTCTGTGCTTCAGTCTCTGCTAGCGTACGCTCATTATGATAAGCAGCTTTAGCTTTAGGAAAGGCAGTCTCCGTGAGTTCACAAACAGGGTTCGTACAAGGTGCTTCAAGTACTTCAATTAGATGTTTTTGTCATTTAAGTTAAGTCAATTTAATATTTATGAATAAATACTTAAAAGTGCTTGAATTATTAAAAGACAATATATACATATACATTTAGAAACACAAATACAATCTTTTGACGCAAAATCAATGCTGCGTATCTCATATAGAGCCATTTCACATGGCTATTAGCGTGATATTGCTCATATATTTCCAATTATATAATACAACTTCTTCAGGTCAATCATGTGGGAAAAAATCTGTTTGAATGAGGAAATGGTTAAGGGGATTGCATATGATGGACTTGAATAGGATTTTGAAATCCTATTAAAACTGCATTTCTGAAATACCTTTTTTAGAATTTGAAAAGATAATATTGTTTGATAAGTGAGATCTCTGATTGTATTCCTAGAAAACCAAAAACAGTAGTGCTTGAAGAGTCATTGAAAATCCTGGAATTTCATTTGACAGTATCTGTATGAGCACTGTAAACATCTTCATCTTCATTTACGCTCAGATCTGTGGGGTTAATTTGCTGCGCTCAGTAGTGCAAGAGTTTCACTCACATTTGCGACTAAAAATAAATGTGTGCAAACTGTAAATTTATAAAATGCATTTCATTTTTATTAAATTTAAGGTAAAAAATAATTTAAATGGCATAACAGGTGAGGTCTTAAATGTGGAGATGGAAAAACATGAATGCGACACAGCCTAATGTGATTATTAAACTTCAAAAGCCTATGATTTAATTATTAAAAATTATTAAATTAAAGTGCTGCACGTTTCAAACGATTGGTTATGATTTACTGTTGATGAATTATGACTATGCTTCCTGTATGATGTTCATTTTGTAATATGTTGTAGATGGTTGTAAGAGTGCATAAGCAGCCGGCAATAGTAAAGCATTGACATTTCAAAATAAGAGTCCCGGTGTGTTTTAGTCCTGCATTATTCATAGATTTGTTTTTCCTGGATGTTCTTGGTATTTTGGTTACACACTGTAACTAGGATTTAATTCAACGTAAACACTTGTATTTTCTGTCACAGCAAGGAAAGACTAAGAACAATATTTAACACATAATGTTTAATAAACAGTTTTTACTAGTACCGGAACAATAATCTGTTTACTACAGTGCACTCCTAAACGTACAGTAGTGGCCAAAAGTGACGTCCGGCCTAGGAAAATTGACGTCTTCACCCTTTATTGAAATATTATTAAAAATAGTTTTTGTAAGCATATTGCATAGTAGTACCGCAATGAAACATGACAAACTGTGGCAATTATTATTTTATTTTTTTACCAAATGTAATATGTTAAGTCTAACTCTTGTTTATTGGTTGCGTAACACACGCTCTCTCTCTCTCTTCTCTCCAGCTTTGACGTGGACAATGGCACGTCGTCAGGACGGAGTCCTCTGGATCCCATGACGAGTCCGGGTTCGGGTCTGATCATTCAGGCTAACTTCGTGCACAGCCAGCGGAGGGAATCGTTCCTCTACCGCTCCGACAGCGACTATGACCTGTCGCCGAAGTCCATGTCCCGAAACTCCTCCATCGCCAGTGACATGTGAGCACTCCAAAACATTTCAAATGTGCCATTCTCCCATTATCCTTTGCTTTATTTGAGGTCAGTTGAGTTTTCTTTTCTTTGGACACGCTTTTGTTTCACAAAAGCACACTTAGAAATGAGATGCTTGTGTCGTGGTTCATCATCATTTCATTTGTCCATGCAGCTATAAAAACACCCAGTTCTTACAGTTTTCCTGTCCAGTAACAAAAGAAAAACAAGTTAAAGAATAGTGATCTCATTTGATTTCCTTTTTTTTTTTTTTTTACAATCATATCTACAGGTCGAAAAAGGACCAATTAGCCGAACCCAAATTATGCTAATTCGAATCAGGCCCACATAAACATTTAGCTGTCTCATCCATAAATTACATTGTGTGTGTGTGTGTGTGTGCGTGTGCGTGTGCGTGTGCGTGTACATGTGTGTGTGTGTTTGCCCTCAGTTCACATGACCCTCTCGTGTTTACCTCAGCCTTTCTTTCTCTGTCTACATCGTTTCTCTGAAACACACAATGAGGAGAACAAAAGTCTTTATGAACACTATCATTCAATGTTTGGGGTCAGTAATTTAAAGAAATTAAGACATTTATATAATGTTACAAAAGACTTTGATCACAAATAAATGCTGTTCTTCACATTCATCAAAAGATCCTGATAAAATGTATCAGGATGTCCACAAAAATATCAATGAAAAATAATAATTTCAACATTGATAATAATCATAAATGTTTCTTGAGCATCAAATCATCATATTAGAGTGATTTCTGAAGGATCATGTGACACTGAAGACTGGAGTAATGATGCTGAAAATACAGCTTTGATCACAGGAATAAATTACATATCATAATATATTCACATAGAAAACAGCTATTTTAGAATTATAATAATATTTCACAATTTTTACTGTATTTTGATCAAATAAATGCAGCCTTGTTGAGCGGAAGAGACTTCTTTCATAAACATTAAAATATCTTACCGACCCCAGACTTTTAAACGCTAGTGTAAATATTGCATCAAATATTAATCTCACCCTCATGTTGTTCCAGACGTGACTTTCTTTCATCTGTGGAACAAAATTAGGATTTTTTTTAAGGATGTGCATGTCGCTCTTCAGTTCAGCAAAAGTAAATGGTTGCTGGCGGACGAACCAGGATTTATGTCTCTGGCAATTGACGAATTTGAGATCTACTGCGAATTTCTATAAAGCCATTAGTGTTTTTGCTTCTTTCGAGAGCACGGTATCCACAGTACCCATTAATCATCAAGTTTGGAATGATATGAAGGTGAGTTTTTGGAAGAAATATTCCTTTAATATGACATTAATAAAGCCAAAGCAAGTAGCTAAAGTCACTGAAGAACCTGAGAGAGACTCTCTGACCTCTTTAGAGACACGCTCGTTCAGCTACTTCTCAAACCACAAAGGCAGAAGAAGCAACGTGTGTGTGTGTGTGTGTGTTTGTCTGACAAACTGTGTCCTTATCGATAGGAATAACCACCTGCCGAGACCGGGCCTGGTCTCTCGGAGATCTGAGCCGGTTATTAGTGGAAAGTAAGTTGTGGTTCTGGTTCTGGCTCGCAGCTCCTGGCCTTGCTCTTCCTCAAGGAATGCTCTTGCTTGTCTAATTTGCATCACCTTGCTTCACCTGTAGACGCGAGCATCACGGTCTCACACGCATCGAGACCCCTCACCTACACCCTCACCATTTAATGCACAGAATGACAACCAAATCAACCCGCCACGCAAACCTCAAGGGATGCGACAACAGGGACGTGTCTTCAATTCTCAGGTTGATTTGATTGGTTGAAGATTCTGCGCATTAAACCCTGTGTGTGTCGTAAGCGCGTAGGGGAACGTTATGAAAGATATCGCATGGAGAAGACTGAGTTCGGATGACATGCTGCTTGTGGCTTGGATGTGTGTGTGAGTGTGTGTGTTTGTCAGTCTCCATCTCTGCCATGATCCTGCATTGCATGTGACACTGATAATAGCAGTTTAGAGGTGCACATGTGACTATTATTATTATTATTTCCTCTAGCCGCCGTGAATGCATACGCTCTATTGTGTGGCCTAATTTAATGTTCCTCACTAGATTGATCTAATAAGCAATACAATGCTTGACATTTAATAGAGATCGAATATTTGTTAAGCTTTACGTCAAATGCTGAAATTGATCAATTAGATTCTGCTCTGCAGTCGTCACATTTAAACAGAAGCGAATCTGTCAACACCACAAAATTATCATAAATATTGTTAGACACTATTGGCATATGTTCACAATGCTTTTAGGAAATGCAACCCTGTGCTTTTGTTGCATTGAAACCCAGTGAGCCTGCTAATGCCTAGCCTTAGACAGCATAACTGTCCTGGTTTAGAACGCTTTACATTGTTTCATATTTTACTTCACAATTGTTTTCTGTAGCATTTTGCCAATGCAATTAATTCCATGCATGTGCATACATATACATTTTTTGATTATTATTTTGTATTAATATGTAAAATAATTCAAGTATAATACAAACATATGTATTTAATACATATTTTATAATTATTATAAACATTTGGTTACGCTTTATTTTGAGGTGTCATTGTTACAGTGTTATTATATATTTAATTACTGAGTAATATTAAGCAACTACATGTACTTACTATAGGGTTAGTGTAGGATTAGGGTTTGGTTGGGGTTTAGTTGCATGTAATTATGCATAATTTACTGTTATTACTATGGTAAGTACATGTAACAATGACACTGTAAAATAAAGTGTTACCAAACATTTTTATTAATCCTTTTTAGTATTAATAATTAACATTTCTCTCGCTTTTTTAATGGATCTCTTTGCAATGCATGAACTCTAAATTCATACTGCATGTATTTTTGCATGCTACTTCTCTTTTGGGACATCTTTGCATCTGAAGCATGCCTTAAATTGCTGCCTTTATAGACAGCTCACTAGGAACAGAGCCTACGAATGCAACAGAATAGAGGTTTATTATGAACTATTAGAACTATTAGTAGAAATGACTTCAGTTGCATGGCAAAACTAGCACACAAACAGCAGCCCAGATCACATAGCGAAAGCAAATGGAACGGTGATGGAAGATATCAGTGCACTTCCTCTCTCTGGCCTGATTTTTGCAAGCTCAGAGCGTTTCTCTATGTAACCCTGCACCAGCTCATGCATTATGTAGAGTCCCGAGGGACGGCGGACGCACGTTTTTGTTTCGTTTTGCCAGAGAATCCATTCTTAAACCGGAATGGCAGGAAATATCATGTCGTTTCCGGAGATTACCTTCTACCGTCTTACTTCTCTTGAAGTTTTAGATGTTCATCGGCCTTTGGATTAACAGTATTGCATTTAGTGCATTTGTAATTAATACTGTGGAAAGTCTGAATCATTTGTTTGTGAATCCGTTTGATCAGATTTCATTAAAAATGTTTCATATTTTTGATAGTGAAACACATTTGGTTTTGTTCAGAATGATTCATTTTCAATTTAAGGCCTGAAACAGACTCGTCTACATGTTTTCTAGGTATGCAAGCTTGATTTCGCATGTCATTTCACTTCAGAATATGAGAAAACAACTCATAACACAACTCAAGTACATCTTGCATTCTCTGTGTTGCCACAAGGGGCGCTACAGTGAGCATTATCATGAGCTTTATTATATCTATGGTCAGTTTTCTCTTTCCTACTGTCATGATTGAGCAAACGTTTGAAACTGATCTTACTAAGTAAGCTGGTAAAACCAGTTAAACTGCAGTTAAAATGCATTATAATATTTGCAGATTGTTTGTTTAAGTTTATTTACTTTCTAAATGTGTAACAATAAATATGCATTATACTGTATTATAACTTCGGTTATAATTATTCATATACAATGCATTATAAAGTGCATTACAAGGCACAATTAATGCATTAAAAATATTTTTATAATGCATTCAAGTAAGGCTTCAAGTACAATCTGCAAAGTTATAAAGCACAAAGTCCACAGCAAAATGAGTTAACCGGTCCAACAGAAAACACCAGCCTGAAACGCTTCGCTTGTAGTCCTGACATTGTTTCCATTTCATGTTTCCGTTCCGGCTCGCCCTCAAACAAAGTTAGTTAAAAGACCAGGAAGAGTTTATCAATATGTCAAGCAAATGCTGTTTTTTGCTTTCACTGATACAGCAAAACAGTTAGCGTAGTTACAGTAGTGTTTACAGCACCTCAGGAAGTTACTGTTAGGGGCGTTACTTTTCTAACACACGCGTTAAGCTGTAGACCAATCACAACAGACTGGGGCCTGCTGACCAATCACAACAGACTGCTGGGGCCTGCTGACCAATCAGAGCAGGCCGTAGTTTTCGGAAGGCGGCACTGTGTTTCCGCTACATTCATTCTGCCGTGGTGGTCCGCCACACCACAAATCATCCCGCCACGGCTACGACTATTGTGTTATTGTTAAGCCCCACTAAAGGCATAAAAAACATTGTAAAGCACCATAAAGTTTTGGTGCACTATATTCCAAAACTTCTAAAGTCATTCGATATCATAATGTGAGGTAATAATGCATATTTAAGTCGTTAAGTTAAAGGAAACTCATCTCTCCTCAGTCATTCTCCATTCAGCATTCATACAGCGTGTCGCGTTCGGTTACGACAGTAACACGCTGACACTCTCTCCAAGATCAATGCTCCCATTATTATACTTTATTTGTAGATAAAGGTCTGTGGTTTGCATACAATTACTTTATCTTGCTGGAGTTTATTGCGCTTTCTAAATCATATTCCTTTCTCCCGGGTGTCTGTTAGATTACAGCACTGGAGTAGAAAGCACTATGAGTTGTTCTTCATGCGCGCTGTAACTGAAATTTAAAACTGTTAAAAGAAAAGGCTCAATAAACTGTTGCATAGATATAATACACTAAGCATCAAATATCTCTTCACTTTGTGCTTTGAACTTTTCAGTGCGAAGCGCTGCACGCTGTGACGTCGCGTTGCTTCAAGTGCATCATTCTGCGCACGGGATGCACATAATCGCTTTGCTGCTCTAAATTGGAGCCTTTCATATTATAATACTTAGGGAATACATATTATAATACTCTGGGTTCACAGTACCATCCAGAGGCGCACACACCTCTGTGAATCTCACTGCACCTGGATGACCGGATGTGTCAACAAGCTCTTCGCTGATTGGCTTGCGACAACGCTTTATGCGAATTTCCTGCTCGAGTTGAAATGTTTGAGCTTGCGCAGAAGACGTGATTGAGGCGAATATCGCACGTTCGCAGCAATCGTGTCGCCCATTTCACCTCTATTCACATTTGCGTCTATTCACGTCTTTGCATTGACTTTGTATGTAATCTAGTCACGCAAATTATTACAGTTTTTTTTATTCGCTTTGGTACTATTTTCACAAGTAAGGTGTACATTTTCAAAACTCTTGGTACAAAAATCCAAACTGATCACACTTGTAACACAGCTAGTCATTCTTTCAAAACCTGATGTAATGCTTTCAGTCAGTTGCACATGTTTTCAGTCCACATAATCATTGTTTCAAACACAAGATTATTGTAATATGTAATGAGAACATTTGGTTTAATCACAGAAACACAACAGTATGATCTTCTTTCAATTTAGTACTTTTAACAATCAGCTCATTCAACAGCAAACAATGCAAGATACATGTTTCAAATCACCGTTGTTGCTGAATTAATTACAGTAATACAGGCTATGCCACATTAGAAAATACATGTGCATAACCTAACTTATGTAATTGAATCCATAATGTTTGTAATAGTATCTATCCAGTGTGTTATCAAAAGCTGTGATGAAGCACAGCCATGATGTTCTGTGCTAGAACAGAGTTTGCTGGCAATGAATACAGTAAATGATTTTGACTATTTGACTGAATATACTGTAGTGGACCTTTACAGATGAAGGTTGAGTTACAGTAATCTAACTACCATGTCTCTACCATGTTTACAGTATCACATGGCATACATACTGTAATGTAAAATGCTGTATTTGATGCCGTCTGTCTCCCTTCTACTGATATATCTCTGATCAATCTGATGTTTTACAGTCATTGATTGTTTCCTCTCCCTTATACCCTATTCTGCTTTACAGTATTTTCACAAATGGCAAATTTCTCAGTATCTTTCTCTCTCTCACACACACAGACACACATGCGTGTGCACACACTCTGAACATTGTGTTGGTTATTATCTATAAATCACTTATGTAAAAATAATTCATTACATTTGGTTTTCCATATCGGAAATTGCAAACAAGTTCTATAGAAACTGTGTATTGAATCAATATCTATAGAAATCTATAGGTGCACCAAATGATTCATTGATTAACCATTAAGATTAGTTGGATTAAATAATAGACAAATGTATTAAACTGAACAAGAAGAGGTGCAAATCAAAAGTTTGATAGTAAGAGCTTTATGAAAGGCAATGACTGTGAATGAAACATTTATGTAGATGAAACACTTATTTTGTGTTGTGAAAAGAATACTTTATGATTTTGTGTATTGTGCTAACACAATTGAAAACATAATGAAATGTTTGAAAAAAGTGCACTTTTGATGATCTGTTGTGATATTTGCACCAAGAGTTTTGAAAATGTACACCTAACTTGTGAAAATAGTACCAAAGCGAATAAAAAAAACTGTAAATTAGCTTTTGGTGTGCACACACCATTAGAAAAACAATGAGCATTCGAACATTAAATCATGTAAATATATTCGGGTAAATATATTCGGGTACACCCCTGAACAAATGAACCTGTAAATGAGCAAAATAGGAGCCCTTTCAAACTAAATATGTATTAATTACTTAGTTTACTCAGTGACATGACAGAAAACAACTACATAGATAGATAGATAGATAGATAGATAGATAGATAGATAGATAGATAGATAGATAGATAGATAGATAGATAGATAGATAGATCTAGACAGACAGATAGACAGACAGACAGACAGACAGACAGACAGACAGACAGATAGATAGATAGATAGATCTAGACAGACAGATAGACAGACAGACAGACAGACAGACAGACAGATAGATAGATAGATAGATAGATAGATAGACAGACAGACAGACAGACAGACAGACAGACAGATAGATAGATAGATAGATAGATAGATAGATAGATAGATAGATAGATAGATAGATAGATAGATAGACAGATAGATAGATAGACAGATAGATAGATCTAGACAGATAGATAGATAGATAGATAGATAGATAGATAGATAGATAGATAGATAGATAGATAGATCTAGACAGATAGATAGACAGACAGACAGATAGATAGATAGATTGACAGATAGATAGATAGATAGATAGATAGATAGATAGATAGATAGATAGATAGACGATAGATAGACAGATAGACAGACAGACAGACAGATAGATAGATAGATAGATAGATAGATAGATAGATAGATAGATAGATAGATAGATAGATAGATAGACAGACAGATAGATAGATCTAGACAGACAGACAGATATACAGATAGATAGACAGACAGATAGATAGATAGATAGATAGATAGATAGATAGATAGATAGATAGATAGATAGATAGATAGATACAGACAGACAGACAGACATTGGCCAAGCATTAGACTGATTTTAGCCTAATATTGAAATTCACAGGACTTTAAGACGAGCTGCTTTCATCTGTGTTTTCCACTGAACTTCTGGCTTTGATAAGCTGCCCGCTGTCTGTCCATTTAGTGTTTCTGAAAGCTTTGGCAGTCTCAGCACACTGAGCACAGAGCTCATAAATGGCCCACTTTACCAAGAGTTAGTTTTCCACTCTCCATAATGGAGTCGGCATCAGTCACAGACGTCAGGTGGGGTTTATGTTCACACACCTGACCTGGACACTTTCTCCTTCCTGTGGCAGCAGGTTGTTGCACTTGCTGAAGCCGTGGCCTTGTGCTATGTTTAGCGCTCTGTTTGCGACACACACAGCACAGCGCGTGATACGCTACACACACGCCTGCCGCTGACCTTTTCTTCCCCGACGGCGTGTGGAAATGAAGCCGCCATGCATGCATGCACACACATGGAGGAACACACACACGGCATCATGCTAAACCGCAGGAGTGTCAGCGACACACACATGCTGAAGCGGACACGAGTCGCGCGTGAAATCGGACGCTTCTTCAGCCTTCCGGATGACAGGCGGAGAGGGTATGTTGTGTGTGTTCGTGTTGCTGTGGAGGTCTCGTTCTGTGCTCAGAAACCCTCACACACTCACACACTCGCGCCGTAACCCCCACCGCTGCAACTAACAGCCACTAGCTGCTCACTAACTGCATTTACAGCGCGCAAATGAGCCAGCAGAACGCTTACAGGTCAGCTTATCCGATTAAAGGGCCGTCCATCCACACTGACAGTGATTTACTACTTACTGTGCTTCCTATACGGTCATGAAAAACTTAGAATTATCTAGGAATCAGGCCTCGAAAGTCATGGAAGTTAATACAATCCTATAATAAAGTCCTTTAAGTCCTTTTTTTTTTAGTTATGCTCTGCATTTAAAAAGTTAATCGGTTAGAAATGTGTCTTTAGAGTGCAATCACTATTAAAAAAAATGTTTCCGTTTTCTTTTACATCTGTAAATTAATTGAAAACTTGTGGGAATTGATTGGTCAAATGCAGGTGCAAACACGTTCACCACTTGTAATATAATCACTGTCAGCGTGAACATCCGTATTTATAATTTAGAAAGTTCATTTACAGCTTGAAAGACTGAGACTCAAGCATGTGCACGTCTCACTGTCACGAGTATGACAGTTTAACACTTTTACAGAGCTAATGAGGACCAGATTGTTGAATAAAATCAGAGGTTTTTGCATCATATTATCCATTTCACACCACAATTCCCCATCAGATCAGGACAGTGAGACGGGCTAAACTGAACATCTGAATCTCCTAATACTTGATGTTTAATCGTTTATTATGCATCTCATCCAGTTGAATTTCTATCATGTTTTGTCTTGCATCTTTTTGACTCTATATTCTTTGTGCACAGTCATCATCACTAATGTTGCATCATCAAAGTTCCATGCAATTTAAATAGAATTCCTCAGAAATGACACTTTTCAAGTGGCTTTTGGTGTGAAAACCTCTTGTACACAGTTAGACACGAGCAGCATGTGTGATGTTAACTGAATGTGTTGAGTCTCACAGTGAGATGTGAAGGAGTTGTAGGTCATCCACACACTGGTAGTGAACATTCACTAGCATTGAAAGCATTAATGCAAGCGTGTCCCTGCTGTGTTGTCTATTGTCACACAGACAAACCATATCTCATTCCTCCTGAAGGACTAAACACAAGAACATCATGCATTTCTTTGGAAAAATCTGCACTTTAATTGAGGATATGGTTCGTTTGTCATGACAAATGCATGCAACATTATAAACATGCGTATGACGCGTTAAGAGAGTCATGGTTTTCTTTGGCTTTGTAATTGAGGTGTGTGTGTGTGTGTCCTGATGTCCTGACTTTGTCCGTTCTCTTGCAGTCATGGAGATGACCTCATCGTTACGCCGTTTGCACAGGTCAGTGACCCAGGAAGCAGTTCATGGTGAACTCTGGGATACATCTCATCCAGCGAGTAGACTATATCAGGCCCTTCTGCAGTGTTAAAGTCAACATGAAGCTGTTTTGCAACCCGTTTTACTTCCGTAATTTGACAAATCGCAGGATATTCAACGTGAAACACTGTAGGACGGGACCTTTATCCATCAGAGGCTGATTGGATTATAAAAAGTGGTGACGGAGAGTGAAAATGAAAATCATTTCAGATATTTCTTTTTAATAAATGATTATGAAAATGTATTTTTGGAATAACATGCACAAGTGAATGCTTCACAAGATGACAGGGAATGCGTATCATGTTGACTTTACACACTATTTAACATTAAAAACTAGGGATGCACCAATATAAACATTTTGGCCGATACCGATAACCGATAATTCTTTATATTTGAAAGCCGATAACTGATATATTGGTCGATAAATAAGACATTTTATATACTTTTTGAGAGTCTTACCATTAAAAGCCATGTCACAAGCACACAATTATGATGTTCTGATTATAATTTTATGTAGGCGATATGACAGGCATGTTGCACTGAACTGTATTTTCCTGTTTTGAAGTGATTCCAATCATATTTCAAGCAATTCAGAACCATCATGTTGAACAGTGTCTCAGCTGAAGGAAATAATACATTATTTATTGGCTTTAATGCATCAGCCACATTTTATTATCCGGCTGATAACGATAACATTAAAAATGAACATATATCGGCCGATACAGATATAGTGGCTGATATATCGTGCGTCCCTATTAAAAACACTTTTTGACAGTATTTCAACCTCATATGTGGGTAAAGCCTCAGAATTTAAAGGAAGCTCTACTTCCTTTAAATTCCTTTCCTTTCCTGACTGTGTTATTCTGTACAAGGTGAACTGTGATGGATAGAACAAAACCTAAATGACGTCTTGTTTTGCTCTGCTCTTGAAGGTGCTGGCTAGTTTGAGGACGGTACGGAATAACTTTGCAGCGTTAACCAACCTTCAGCAAGATCGAGCGTCCAACAAGTGAGTGCAGTTACACAGTTTTACAAGTGTCATGGAGCGTTGTTGACATGCAGCAAGAGCAGAGGAGAACAAATCACCTGGTACTTTGACTGCAAGAATCAAATGTTTAGTCATATATAATGCTTTCTGCTTTTGTCCTCAATTTTCACAGGCGATCCCCCATGTGTAATCAGCCTCCTCTCACAAAGGCCTCCTTCACAGGTGAGATTTCCCATTGGTTTTCATATTATTCCAGGAATTTAAAGGGTCATGAAACCCCGTTTCAGTTTTCACCACAGTTCTGAAAAATGCTTCAGAAGTGGCCGTGAGAGACCGAAAACTGATCACAATATACACACATTATACATGGTTCATCGTAAATTACACTAATACATACAGTACATATCCTGTGAGAGCAATCATTTAATTCACAAATAAATGTACAGCTGTTCGCATTTGGACTTTAAACATATATCAACACGCTTTTGCATCTTTAATAACTTTTGAGGCTTATTTTGCTACAGTATATATGCAGTTTGATCGGCTGAAGGGCCGTAAAGTCCGGTTACACTCACAGTGTGGATGAATGGCGTTTGTGTTGAAGACTCAGGATCTATTGAAGAGAAACTCAAACAAACACTCGTTTTTGACCCATTACCGCATCTCTCACTTACTGTGTGTGATCATCTCACCGTTTGAAGCGCCTGTCATAGGAAATCAGCGCGTGCTGTCCTGAATAATTACGCAAGGTATCTTCTCATTGGATAACGACATGCAGTCTCATTAATAACTATGAGTCATCGATGTACTATAGTACAAGAAAACGTCACATGTTGTAACGCTGACAATTAGCAATTAGCTTAAAATTAACTAGTTTCCTTTAAGAAATTAAAACAAATGAATGGTAACATTGATGTTCAACACCCTAGCTTAGGGTTTCATGACCCTTTAAGTAAAAATTAACTTTGATTTTAAACCTTTAAACCAATTCACTGTGTTCTCCTGTTCTCTCTTGTGATTTATCAATATTGAGCATTTCATATTGAAATATCTGACTTTGGTGTTTGAGCAGAGTTTGAGATCTCTGGGGTGTTTTTCTAAGGAGACTTAAAGTCTCGCTTGCTTTGATTCTGTCCTGTTGGTTGTGTTGGATTCAGCGCTCTTGATCAAACCTGTCATAGCAGCCGTGAACCTCTAGGGAGCGACAAACCTCCTTCCATTCATGCAGTAAGCAATACATATTTCTACATTATTGTAGAAAACATGGACATCTAGTGAAAAGCTTTCCTAGATTGCTGTTATGGAGGATCAACTCTCTATTAAATACCAATAGTTTTCAAATTAGATGCTTATCAAGCACATACTGGTCAAAAGTTTGTAATAAGTTTTTAGAAAGAAGTTACTTATGCTCAACCAGGCTGATAAAATACAGTAAAAACGGTAATATTGTGAAATATTATTACAACTGTATTGGATATATTTGAATGTTTTGCTGCTCAAGAAACATTTATTATTATCAGTGTTGAGAACAGTTGTGCTGCTTTACATTTTTGTTGAAACCGTGATACACTATCATTCAAAAGTTTGGGGTAAGTGTAAGAAATTAATATATCTATTCAGCAAGGATGCGCTAAATTGATCAAAAGTGACAGTAAAGATAATTCTATTAGAATTGCTATTCTTTTGAACTCTATTGAGCAAAAAAGCCTGAAAATATGTATTATGGTTTCCTCAAGAATATCAAGAAATATCTAAATTGATGGTAATAAGAAGAACCAACAAGCAACAAATATAAATAAACACCAAATCATCATATTAGAATGATTTCTGAAGGATCATGTGACACTGAAGACTGGAGTAATGATGCTGAACATTCAGCTTTGATCACAGGAATAAATTACACTTTACTATATATTCACATAGAAAACTGTTATTTCAAATTGTAATAATATTTCACAGTTTTTACTGTATTTTTTTATCAAATAAACGCAGTCTTGGTGAGCGGAAGAGACTTACAAAAACATAAAAACCTTAATTATTACAAACATTTGACTAGTAGTGTAGGTCTGATCTTTGTGAAGAAGTAAACATAACCTGCTCTGACATTGGCGAATCTTTCACCCCGGTCAAAGCTGATATTAATAGACATGGCGCAGCTGGCAGCCCTTCAAACTGACACGATACTCGCATAAACACGCCATCTCGCTTTCACGCTCGGCCAGAGACGTGCTTTCAGTGCCGGAACACGCGTGCCGGAGCAAGACGAGTCCGTCAATCAAGATGCTCCCCATCACACTCTACAGAGCCTGATATGGAGACGGTCGTAAACATACACAACTCACATCTGCGCTTGAGAAAGGGACGAAAGTGAAGCCCCAAAAAATCAAAGACGTACTTTTATCAGTGGCACCTGATTGGCTGCTTCTACACTCTACAAAAACACTGGGCAACCCAAAGACTGGGTTAATATAGGACAGAACACATGTTGGGTTCATTTTACCCTGCAAATTGGGTTGTTTATTTAACCCAGAATAATTGTTTGATTCATTTTTACTATAATACTAGCTTCTTTTTTTTCTTTTTTACTTCATACATGAATTAATGTTTACAGATGAACTTAAATCCTCTAAACTTAAAAAAATAAATAAAATACTCCACACAACCACTGGTTTGCATGATAATTCCTTTATTTTCATATTTTACAGTATTTTATATATTTCATATTTTATGAATACATATTGCATACATTTAAGCTCATTTAACAAATATTAGAAGTAAAAATTAAAACATTTACAAGTAATATCAAGTGTAATCGACAAGTCTCTGTAGATCTGTTTCCACCGTAACGCTCGTGTCGTTTCACTCGTAGCCCAACATATGCTGTGACTGATTCCATAACCTGTCCACAAACAATCAGTGTACTGTTCTGAGAACATATCTAATTATTTATATTCTGTATCTGTTTTTGAATAAAATCATAAAATGTTAGATCGACTCACATCGCGCCCCTGTATGTTGCTTTGCATAAGATTAAATGATGTACAGAACAATAACGAATTTATAGATAAAATAAAATGTACACAAATCTGTATTTTACAGAAGACATCCACCGATTTGACAGAGCTGCGCCTCTCTATCCTGAAGAGGTCGCAAAAACCCCCCGCAATAAATGACCCAAGATCTGGGTTACACAAAAACTACCCAAACACTGAAAAAATAAGCCCAAAAAATGATTTGGTTTGGAATGTGTATATATAAAACCGATAGGCTCCGCCCCTTCTAATGATCTGACAGTGGCTGATGGCATAAACATGGTCTCAGAAAGACAGAAGGACGCAGAGAATGCCCTAGTTTCAGCCCTGGCGCCGCTCATCTAGGTGATCTGAAGGTGTTTGCGTCAGCCTCGGCTTCTGTTTCCCACGCCTGCTTTCTCACTATTACTGGAGAGGTCTTGTGTATTTGAAGAATGCTGACCCACTGACGGGTGACATTAAGGGTTTCTCAGAAGCCGTCCGGCAGCTGGTGGCTCTGAGTGATTTATCTGAAGAGCGTCACACACCTCTGACCTGTTTGTGTGGTGTTTGAGGAGCTCATATGGGTCAGTCCTTTACCACAGTGATTAGCAGCACAAGGCATTAGACATCAGGTTTGGACATTTTGGAGCATGTGGGTTTACCTGGTGTTTACATGCAGTTTACATCACTCCAAAATAAATAGAGCCTATTTTAGGACCATTCAATTTTTTATTTGTTTATTTTTTACTATTACTGTGCCTTCAATTTATAATAAATTGTCATCTTCACCCTTTATTCAAATACCATTAAAAATGTGTTATAGATTTTGTTAGCATATTGCATAGTTGTGCTTGGAGTTGATTGTTTTAATAGTGATGATAACACAATGAAACATGACAAATTGTGCCGACATAATTTTTGGCCAGAATGTCATACAAAGAAATTATGAACACATGCAAAAACGAGAACTCATTATTTTGTAGTCAATAAATGCTTTTTCCTGTGAGCTTATTTTTCTATGCATTTTTTTTTTTTTGCATAGTAAAATAAAACCTGAAGCTGTTGTTGACAAAAAATACCTTAACCAAGTTTAGTGTTTTGTTCTTCCCTCATATTTAAAAGATATAAAATATTTTCCTCATATTTTGATAGTTTAATCAAACTTGTAGGCTCATAAAATAGAAAAATCCCCTCCAGACATCACGTTTGGCCATATACATATATATATATATATCACATTAAAGTAGGATTCAGATGATTTGCAACAGGCTGGAAAAGAAATGCAAACTATTTTGATTAACCTAAAATAGATTTTGCATATTTTTCCTTTTGATTTTAGGTAAAAAATTAATCTTTTGAACTCCCTGAATTCCTTTATTGTGAACACTTAGCATTTCATATTTGCCGTCTAGTGTTGAGTGCAGTGTGTTGTGTAGCGGAGTCCACTCCAGAGTTTAGCGTGCGCTCAGTCCCAGCAGCTTCTGAGGGGCCGGCCTCTGGTGTCGCACTGAACACAAGAAGAATGCCATTGACGTCAGAGGAGATGTTGTCAGCAAGGACAGTGGACCCCTGCTCTTGAATTCTCCTCAGAGTGATTGAACAGACGTTTGAGAAGAGGGCTAAAGATATGGGGGGGGGGGGTTGAATGCCACACATGATGTGATCCTTTCCCCCTAATTTTCCCTTTTTAAACCATGCATTTCTCCTTTTTTTTGTTGCATTTTTTCTTTCTGTGTGGGGCTAGTGCATCACCCTGCTGCGTTTCCCCCGTAGACCCTTGAGTTATGATGTTTCTGACCCGTGCGTGAGGTTGGGCGAACGCTATGCATGTCAGATTCACTCAGTGTGTTTCTCTAAAGGTTGCCCTGTAACAATAGCAGCAAGATCCTGTGACCGCTGAAGTGTGCGGTGTGATTGTGTCACGCGTAAGCACGCTTGTTTTGCTGAAAGATGGTCTTGTAACTTCAGCACGGCCCTGTGTAACGCAATACATGCGAGTAGAGTTGCACAGTATGGGTTATTGTTTATCACCGGTGCGGTATGAACACATGCACGTCCTGTGATGCAGGTTCAGGTTTTAAATGCACTAGTCACAACTGCAAAGCCCTGACATAATCCAGGATTATGAGAGAGAAAAAATGAAATGTGGCCCTGAACGGATCGGCGACTGCATCAGTCCCATAACGAGGATTAATTTTCAGTCGTAATCTGCGCAGATTGACTGTCACGTAATCTTTAAGCATCACAGTGAATGTCGGCTTGTCTGCGCTGGAATGGAGTACGGCTGAAGTAAACAACCTCCCAGGAGCATTCTGGGACATGAAAGAGCAGTTGCTATCTCAAGCGATCTGTCTATCACGAGTAAAGCGACCTCTCCCAGTCTGATGCTAATCGCTCTCCTGTGGATGTGGGTGTTTGCTGCACATTTACCCCGTTTGTTCAGCACTGCTTTTGCTTTAGAGACTTGCTTGTGTGTTCATACTATCTACATTTTCTCTTAGGGCACTTTTGGCCAATACTGATAACCGAGAGGGATTGTTTTAGACGATAACTGATATAATGACCAATATTGTTAATCCATACTGATTTTCCCGATTTTGAAACAAAAATACAGGTTTGAAATCACATGCTTCGTTAGTGAAATGAGGCTTGATCTAAATGTTATAATTTACTGTAGAAAAAATGTAAAAAGCATAACAAATAATAATTGTTTCCTACTTTTGAAACACGTAATTAAAAAAGAGATGCAAGAATATTAGTTTAAAATGTGTTCAGCCTTATCAGACTGATATAGATCATTTTTACAACCCAAAAATAATTAGATATGATCACTTACTTATAATTCTTTTTAATTTTACATTTTTCGATTGTTTACTTCATCTACTGTATTTGGTTAGTGATAATGTTCAGGGCTAGAGTGATTTCTGAAGGATCATGTGACACTGAAGACTGGAGTAATGATGCTGAAAATGCAGCTTTGATCACAGGAATAAATTACATTTTAAAGTATATTAAAATAGAAAACCATTATTTTAAATTGTAATAATATTTCACAATTTTACAGTTTTTTCTGTATTTTTGTTATCAAATAAATACAACCTTGATGAGAATATTAATAAATTGTAATAATATTTCACAATATTACAGTTTTTTTCTGTATTTTTGATCAAATAAATACAACCTTGATGAGAATATTAATAAATTGTAATAATATTTCACAATATTACAGTTTTTTCTGTATTTTTGATCAAATAAATACAGCCTTGATGAGAATATTAATGTAAATTTTCTCATTAAAATATAAAATCTCATTATCTATCTAAAAATATTAATGTTTCCAAACTTTACGGTACTGTACCTGCTGCATACCTAAATTGAAATTAAACCTATTATACATCAATAGACATTTTATCTACAGTATACTAACACGTGTTGTGGTTAATTTGATCAGATGTTGTGAAACTCTAGTCCTGAGCCGTGTCATGTTTAAGACAGAATTGCTGCATGCATTTTTAATACATTTGTAACAGAGATCCGGCTCTTTTTTGCTGACAGCAGTGAGTCTGCAGGGATGCTCCGGCTCCGGCGCTCCGGTCCACATCTTACGTCTCTCTCTGCGTCGTGCTCTCCAGCTCTGTAGGTTTGTGGTTTCACAGGAAGCCGCTCATGTTTGTGTAAAGCAATGCCTCCTATGTCATGTCTGTGTAGCTGAGGTGCTGCGCTCTCACTGTGTCGCTTGTGCAAGCTCTGTTTTTTTTTTCCTTTTTTTTTTTTTACGACTCGCTCTCCAGGAACGCCCGTTGCTTCATATAAGAGTCTGGATCTCTGACTAGGGGGGCTTTGAAAGCCGGTGGGAGGTGCTGAAAGGGGGATCCTTTGCATTTTCTCTCTTTTGTTGATGTGAGACAGAACGTCAGCTAAAAGACATCTGAAGTTCATGGACCTGTGGAGGAGACTGATCATAAACCAGCGCGTGGATGTGAAATTATCACGGCGGGTCGATAGGAATCAGTAGAAGCGGATTACATCGGGATTCTCCGTGCTTGTATATGTGTGTTTTGTTTTCTAGGAGCATGGGGCTCTGGTGCGCGATACACCAGGAGCCCTTCACAGCTGGACTGACAGCGCTGTGACTCCGTTTTATTGTTTCAACCGGATCAGGAGTTAATAGAGGGCAAGGAGCATCTCGCATTTGATCCGCTATCCCTGATCTTTTCAGCACAGCATGAAGAGTCACCCATGTGGACATCCCAGCATGGCTGTCTACGATGTGGACGATGTTCGGGAAGCCTCGGCTAGCCCAGTCAAACGCCTCAAAACTGATCACCCCCTTCCCTGTCTCCCTCCAGAGGAGGCCTACCAGAAACTGGCCACCGAGACCC
The DNA here is from genome assembly GCA_022828995.1 of Vimba vimba. Classification (NCBI taxonomy): domain Eukaryota; kingdom Metazoa; phylum Chordata; class Actinopteri; order Cypriniformes; family Leuciscidae; genus Vimba; species Vimba vimba. Next base: position 2,751,247 of record CM040839.1, read on the forward strand.
TGGAGGAGCTGGACTGGTGCCTGGACCAGCTGGAGACCCTGCAGACCCGACACTCCGTCAGCGAGATGGCCTCCAACAAGGTGAGTCACGCTTAAACTTACCACCTAACACATGGCATTTACACACCTAAGAAAGAAGGGCTTCCCTTGAGTTAATGTCATTACTGACGCCTGGGGGAACTCAGGTAATTGGTGTGATTTTGGCAGGGCTGTTGGCTCACAGATGAGAGACGTTATCAGGTAGCGTAGAGCCAAGATGGCTGCCCCTGGGGGGGTGCAATTTCAGGGAGATACACACACAAGTCATGTACGTGCAAGGATTGTGAGTCAGGATGTCCATCACGTATCCTGACCATCATCCAATACAACATCCAAATGCTTGCTTCTCCACTGTGTGAGTATAAACGACTGACACTGGTTTCTGTTTCTGCATGCGTGGATGTGTGCGCGTTCCCATGCTGGAGTCGTCAGTTTAGACCTTTATCCAGACTGAAGCATCATTGTCATTGGGTCTATTGTTGTGGGAGGGAGGTCAGATTGCTGGGGATCATGTTTAGCATTGCTGACGACTGCACAGGCATCTCTTAATGTGGCATTACTGCCTTCTCCACCAAAGCTTCCCTGTTTAGAGACATATGTGTTTTGATGTATGTGTTTGGTGCAGGTCTGTGACGAGGGTTACTGAAGGTCATGAATTATATTTCACATTGGAATTAGGTGATATAATGTTTGCTGTCATGTAAAGGTCGACTGCCTGTCGACCTTTTCTGATTTTCTGATTTTTGACAGAAAATGTGAGGGGTGTTTGCCTGATTTGAAGTTAGGGTGTTGTGGATTGTTGCCAGGGTGTTGCTATGTGATTGCTAGAATGTTTTGGATGGTTGTTAGGGAATTTTGGGTAATGGTTACAGTAGTTGGTTACCTGGGAGTTTTGGTTTGTTGCAAGGCAGTTGGTGGGAATTTTAGGTGGTTGCTAAGGGGTTGCTAGGGGGTTCTGGGTTGTTCTAGGTTGTTGCCTGGGAGTTATGGGCTGTCTCGTGTGAAAATTTCCCACCCTCAAGATTCTGTGATATTCTGGTCTCTAGATATCTTGGTCTGTGGGATTTTTCCACACATTTTTATCATGCACCAGGTGCATTCATGTCTGTAGAGCAAAGTTTAATACTTAGGGTTAGGGGTTTGTTCAAATGACACATATACAGAGTTTAACCATGATTAGTGATTCTTGTCTAATTATAAACAAGTCTTGCTTTGCTTTGTAATTTTTTATATATTTTATAGTTAAAAGATATTTTAAATTATGAAATATGCATTAAAGGTGCAGTACTATCATTATCCAAACACCTTGTTGGAGACACGTTTGAAACATCCCATATAAGGCAATGTTTACGTGTAAATATTTTTAAAACTATAATTCGATCCTGCTAACTATTGTGATTTCTCATCTACGGGCATTATGCAAACTGTGTTTACAGTCTCACCTGATAATATAACATCACTGTAACACCATCAGCTTTTATTGCTGAATAGACAAGAAACATGCTTTTCCAAACAAGTTTTAGGTCAGACTTGAAACTTGCTGCCTGTTTGCTTCCTGGCCCAAGGAATTGTTTTACCTGTAAAGTAACAGAACACCTCTTGAATCAGAACACCTCAGTTGAATACTGTTGTGAAAAATTCATAACACTAAGTAGTAATAGTGGTTCTTACCACTATATATATATATATATATATATGAAGAGTTCAGATGCAAAAGCCTCTAAGTGCCATCTAAAATTTTCCTCTAGAATGATCATTTTTATCAAGCTTGTATATTTAATTTCAATAATTTCACTTAAATGGCAATGAAAATTACCTATTAATTATCATTTAAGTTAAATTACTGAACTTAAATATACGAGCTTGATAAAAATGATCATTCTAGAGGAAAATTTTAGATGGCACTTAGAGGCTTTTGCATCTGAACTCTTCATATATATATATCAGGGATGTGATTTTTCCGGATTAATCCGGAATTCCGGATTTTCCGACCTGAAAATGTGACCTACGTGAATCGTGCAGATCTGTAAAAAAAAAAAAAAAATCTCACAGCCGTCACCATGGTAACCCGGGACGGAACCACAATCGCCGTCCCCGCGCGCGATATTTTTTTTCCCAGGATGGTAGGGGAAGACTCATGAATATTAATTAGGTAAGTCATCCCTGATTGGTCTGATGACCTACCCCTAACCCCACCCCTAAACCTACCCGCCACTGGGGGTCTGATGACCTACCCCTAACCCCGCCCTAAACCTACCCGTCACTGGGGTTAAGACCAATCAGGGATGACTTACCTAATTAATATTCATGAGTCTTCCCCTACCATCCTGGGAAAAAAAATATCGCTCCCCGCGCAACAGGGCCACACCGGGCGGTTTTTTCACGTCAGTTAGGGTGACAAATTCATCTGAAGCCTATTTCATAGCTTAATGTGAGGGACAGAAGTCTATTTACATCAATAAAGTATACGGAAACTCGTTTCCCTCTTCTGCGGCTGTCATTCTCCATTCAGTATTCAAACAGCGCGCGCGCCTCTTCCGGTTACAGCAAGATGCACGGTAAAACTCTCTCCAATATGATATCCACATTATAATGCTTGATCTGTAGAGAAAAGGCTGTGGATTTGCATATAATGACTTTATTTTGTTGGAGTTTGTTGCTGTTTTTAAACGACTCGCTACCGTGTGCCTGTTAACGTTAGATCACACACATCACAAGGACTATGAATCGGCATCAAACGCACAATAACTGGAATTTAAAACTGTGAAGAAACAAATTATCAATAAACTGTTGGACAGATATACACTAGGATTTGTGCGATCTACATTTCTTCGCTTTGTGCCGTGAACTTTTAAATGCGCACTTGTGCAGCGCAGCGCTGCGCACTGTGACTCCATGTTGCTTTGAGCACATCATTCTGCGCCCGCGATGCGCATACGCGCTTTGTGCGCTCTGTTTTGAAGCGTTTCATATTATCATGGTTTCGCGCACTGAAAGATTATTAAAATACTATATTTTTGTATACCTAGCCTGCACAATACATTTAAAATAAGCATAATTTAATTGTATGTTATTTATGTATGTGTAGTGAAGTGTAGGCTATATAAAGAGAGGTGGTGATGGAGCAGTGGACAAGACACTTGCTTTTGATTCCCACTGTTACACATCCACCAAATAAGTTGTTATGTGTCATACTCATGACATAATAAGTTGGATGTTGCACATTAAGCAGTTTAAGTTTGGTTTAAAAAAAAAATGTAAAAAGATATATTTAATTTTTTTAATTTAAACAATTTGTTGTCGTGTCCTAAAAAGTTGGATGTTACACATTTAGCAGTATAGGTTTGGTAAAAAGATAATATTTTTTAAAATTCAAATAAGTGATTGTCATTGTTGTTATAATTATTATTACTACTATTATTATAGAATGGTGTTGATGGCACAGTGCATTAGACACTTGGCTTTGATTTCCACTGCGGGCGGTCGGGGCGGGGCGGGGCGGGGCAGGGGGGTGGGGGGTGTTGGGGGGAGGGGGGGTCGGGGTCTCAGTATATTTTCCTGCTTTTTTGTCCTTAGCCAATCACATGCCTAATATATGTATATTAGAGCTGTCAAAATGAACACATTAATTCTTTTTTTTCTTCATTTTAATGCATTAGAAATATTGAAAAATCAATGCAACATGCGTTTTTTCTGTCATCTTTGGCTGTGCTACAGTATATGATCACGCTATCATTCATTCAAGTGCTATTAAATCATTCAAACGCGATAAGATGCAGAAATAAAACCTCAAATCTGTACTGTCGCGCGTCTGTGAAGCGGCTCTCTGAACAAACACTCGAAACACGCACACAGAAAGCCTTGAATTGACAAAAAACCCAAATTGTGTCAAATTCCCATTTTGTCGAGTATCCTCGCAAGCACAGTCTTAAATGAGTTAAAAAAGTGTTAAATGAACGTAGAGTTGTGAGAAAATGGGAAGTGTGTTAGATCCGCATCATGAGCGTCAGGTATTAAAGTGACAGCAGCCTCATACACCTCATGCTGTTCGTCATTAATGTTAATCAAACAACAGACAACAGAAAATCTCTTTTGTAGCTTTAGTAAGGATTAATTAAACTTATAATTTATACAGTTAAGACTATGCAGTGTTTGATAATTAAATTTCTATTTGTCTATTTACCTGTTAGACCTACCTGAGAATCTGACAGCACTGTTAGCAAGGTTACACAGGTCAAAAACAACGAAAACAAATCTGAACCATCCTGACAGGACCAGTAGAAGAACCCTTAGCACTGAGTCCTGATATATGAAAGGCACGGCTGAATGTGACATTTATTATAATGGGTTTATGTGAAGATTGTTTTAAGATCGCTTAAATTAAAAGTAGTTATATTTTTTTAATGCTTATTAAATGATAGCTTTCAATTATACTGTGATGTTCAGTGGTTATTATTAATGTCTAAAATTGAGAAATTTAATAGAGACATCAGTATTGGTATCAATGATCCCGGCCTTCTTTCATAAAAAGATGCCATTAAACAAATATTTAAAATATACCGTCTTTATGCAAGATATATATATATAGGTTATATATTACATATTGTACACGCACACACATATAGATAGATAATAATATTAGATAAATATATATTGTTAGTGGTGTTTATATTATGTGTGTGATATATATATATGATTTAACACCAATCACACAAAGCTGTATATCATTAGATGTATGTAACGTGTGTTTGCCTACAGTGTCACAAAGCTCGCTGCGATACAGCGTGTCTAAACTAGCCCGGGCATGACATCATAGCGTTGTGAGTGTTTAACGTTCATACACAGGCTACGATATGCACTACCAGACGCATGCTACATCAATGTCCCCATATTCATGTTCATACAACATGTGCTTTAACATCTCAGGCCAAAATAAGTGTGTTCAGAGCTACTCGAAGATGCTGTGATGTTTGCTAGCGGACCTCATTAACCTTTCGGCTGGGTGTCTTTGTGCCGAATGTGGTGCGTGTGTGTATCGTCTGCGCTGCCTCTCCACACACACTGCAGGGCTCAATTTGTCTGCGTCGCCATGGCGACTGCAAGCATGTGGGATCCTGCACAAGCCTGTCTGTCTGCGCTGTGACAGGGCGGGCATGTTGTTGCTGTGTGTGTACTGTAGGTATTCTGTTCATCAGTATGCAGCGTGGCAGGCCTATGCCGGTGATTCCTGAGCATGCTCAGTTCATTCAAAAAACAAACCATAAGACTGAGGGGCCTTATAAAGGAGAGCTGGGTTGTGTAATGCATTTTGCCTCACGCACTAATCCGATGCGAAGAGATGCAAATAAAGCCATTGCTCAGAAATGAACTCGCGCGGCGAATGCAAATTCAAGTGTGTTATCTGATCTCTGGTTGCTTAGAAGTACCTTATTGCATAACATATATTGTGTCTTTAAACATCCAATGATTCTAGTATGTAAGAAATGAAAGTACTGGCAGTGTTTATTTAGAGATATTAGGAATCAGACTCATCTCTATGGACTATGAAAACAATCCAACATCAACTCACTAATCCCATAATCCCATGACTATGGCTCAAGTTTAGAAGATTTTATAGATTTAAACAAACCCCTAATATATAGTTAATATATAATATATAATATATATAGTAATATATAGTTATGTTGAGCACGTCAACACAGTGGCCAATCAGAGGTGTTTAAGAATCCGTTCAAAATGCTAGAGGGAAATGCTGGTATTGTCACATTTTTAAATTTGATACCGAAGTCAGTACTTTTGACAACTATAGTTCACATTCATGTTCTCACAATGTTAGAATTCATGAAACTGTTACTGGCCAACTAGTGATTGACACCATTTCATACACTCACCAACACCCATTATTACTCGCACTCGGTACTTGGCGAGTGTTGACTTTTGGCCCTGTATATAACACTCGCAAAAGTGACAAATGCAAGTAAAAATCGGTGTTGCCAATTAGGGCTGCAACTAACGACTATTTTAATAGTCGACTAGTCACCGACTATTGAAACGATTAGTCGACTAATCGAATAATTATTACATTTTTCTAAAATTTAGCATGAGATTGCTTTAATTCTGTGGAAAATGATAGTAAACACAAGAAAGAAGGGGGTACTTCAATGAAAAATGCATATTTTATTGAACTTTGCTGCTGATAGGCCGATTCTTACTAAAAGTAAATAAAAATGCCCTGTCTAAAACCAATTAGGGACAGCATAGACATTAATGCATAAATAAAGAAACTCTATCATTTTTATAAAGGACAGGCACATTTGTTTTATAAGAAAAAATAAATTAAAATCAAGTAAACATTTTCTTCCTGTAAACCAGGGGCAGGCACATTAGCAGCAATAAAACAGTAAACAAAAATATTAAGTGCATTTTGTGAGATACATTCAGTGGTCAATCTGTTGCAAAAGAACTTTACAACTCGTCTCAACATTATGAAATCTAAATCAAATTTTTTTAAAGCGAATATACGCTTATAAAATGTACAATGTACATCCAAAACAAAACGTATTGGCTTCCATGTTATTTAAATCTTACCGAGGCGAGTCAAACTCCATTTCATTCAACTGTCTGACGTGCTTTCTCGTTAAATGTTCGTGCATCACCGAGGTGCTGCCGTGATACGCAAGGACTGCTTTGCAAACCATGCAGGTAATCTTTTTATTCGCCGTATCCAGGCTAAAATGCTCCCAAACTTTAGATGTTTTGGTACGTGCAGCTGCTGCGTTGGACGCCGCCATTTCTGTATGTTATCGCTCAGCAGAGAAGCTAATGCGCATGTGCGACTCTCGGCAGAGATTGTAATGAAGAGAGATGCCTCACTCGGTCGGAAAAAACATGTCTGGCGACAACTTCGACAATGAAATTCATTGTCGACTATTTCTATTATCGATTTTTGTCGACAACGTCGACGAATCGTTGCAGCCCTATTGCCAATATATATTTATCTTTCTACTAAGTTAAAGACTTCCCATTACAGCAAATCTGGAGTTAGCAACTTCCCTTCCATGAATCCTCTTCAAACGCCAGTGCCAGTGCCAGGGGTGCAGAGACCCGAAAGAAGACAGACAGGAGGAAAATGAGACGTGTGGGTTGAAGAGGGGGGGTTTGGCGTAGGGGATGAGGGGGTATCTGTGGCCAGTGGGTTTCTTGAATGATTTGGATCCTGCACGCGCTGTGGTAAAGCCTCTGGCGTCCCATTGGTCCTCTCTGAAGCGGCGACCGCGAAGCACAAAACGTTGAGCGATACTCAAAGAGTTCGCCGATGGCTTTAATCAAGCCCAGATCCAGCCAGAATTCACTTCACAGAAAACCACACAGAGGTCTGCTCCCTCACTAAAGAGGGAATATAATTTACATCTTGCTATGGCATTACGGCTTTACATGAGCAATACAGACATATAATATGTCGTTGTGACCTAAAATCCAACATGCAGCCAATAAGAGTTCATCAGATTTGGGATTTGTGCACTTAAGATGTTACTTCATCTAGTTCCAGGATTCAATTAGCATCCGTCAAATCTGTTTGGAATTATGTGTTATTATGAGTGTGCATGTTCCCAATAAAACCTGACGTGGCGATAATTAGATCTCCAGAAATAGCATTGCCTTTCTGATGATGAGCATAAAGAGCTCCCGGCAGATTTTGGGGTGTGGGCCGAGGTTTTTCCTTCGGCATGACACCGGCCTCGACCTGCAGCCAGACTCGACCACGCTCCCTCTCTTAGGGCTGTAATCAACCAAAGAAAATCTTGGTCGACTAAAGTCCTGAAATTTTCGACTAAAAATGACGTTAGGGAAAAAAAACGTTAAATTAATTAGCTGCGCACTGTGCGCAGTACTTGGTAGCCTTGTTGTCTGCCTAAATGAATTATAAATAAACATAAAAAACTAGTAGGCTATTTGCAGTATATTAAATCGTTTTTGACCTAATTATTTTACACTGAAATGAGTCTGACACACGAGTCTGTCAGCTCTGACAGCGTTGCATCACGTGCATCTGCGCGCAATATCATAGCCTATGATTTCCGAAAATAGTACTATGTTGTCAACTAGTGATATCATCATCACAAGAACTTTTGAGGAATATGCAACATAATTTAGACAATTGTTTTTGTCATATGTATTATAATAACTGACAGACACATTTCATTGCAGCTCGCACAGAGCGAGGCTGAACATAGGAGATCAGCTTTGCGGCTGAGACACGAATAGACTATTAACTTAAAGCTTTTACTCTTAAACACAAAAGGCACGTCCACTATAATAAAAAAATAATGTTTATTAAACAAACCAGATCAAGTAATAATATTCAGCAAACCTTCTAGTAGCCTACTTTCTTCAGTCTGTCTCTCTTCTCCAGTGGGTCAGGCTAATCCAAAAGAAGTGAAAACAAGGGGGGTGTTCTGAAGACAGACTGTTACCTGTGAAACAGGGGTGCTCTGAAAACACCCCCATTAGTAATTAGTGCTTTCCACCTGATGAAATGAACGCAGCAAAAAAATAGGTAAAAACTGATGAAATGAACACGGCAAAACTAATGAAATGAACGCAGCAAAAAATCGACCAATCAGAATTTTGGTCGAGCAAGAACGTATTGACCAAATAATACAGATTACAGCCCTACCCTCTCTATAATCAGTCATAATGATAATCTGCTGTACTGTATGGCTTACAGGACTTACAGGATCCTGTTTCACCTGCAGTTTTTGTGGTTCAATCATATCACTCACTCTAGTGGTGGGCGACAAAAATGTACAGTTTAAAAAAAAATTCCAACCCCTAAAATATTTTCTATATAATGTTAAAGCTGAAGTCCGTAACTTTTTTGGGTTAAAAATTATCCAAAATAAATTTCTGAGCAAGTACAGTACAGTACATAACCAGTCAGTGTTGAAAACTCTCTGCTTGCCGTAGCTCGACTCAAAACGGTAAGCTTGTAATAATGTTTTTAACTCCAGTGGTACTGGTGGATTTCCGCGAGAAATTCGAGCATGTCTTTGCGTCATTACGTCACATCTGTCCACATAAAGAAGAGTCTCGGCTAGTAGACTATGAGTGTGAGGATGCTGGAGATTTATAGCCTTTTCTCACAGCACTTGATATAATTAAAGCGTATAATAAAGCGTAACTCTCGCCAAAATGCAACCTAGGGTCTTTTTGTTAATCTACCCGAGGCAAACTTTCATTTAAAAGCATAATTAGAATGGAAAAAAAAATAAAAAATTAGTTTACTAAAAAGAAAGATTTTGAACAACTCACTGTTGCTGTTGTTGTTTCCGTCCGCCGGCATTTTGACAGTCAGAAATAGTCGATCTCCGAATGCGAATGAACTGACTCTGAATTTTAGTATTGTTTCTTATATGAGGATCCTTTTTCAAATACAAAGTCAATATTGATTTTCACTAACGACAAAACAACAAATTATCTGTGAATTTATATGGAACTAAGCTTTAGGAGCTTTCCATCTTTACTCTCCTCCCTGTTACGTTGCATTCGGAGATCGACTATTTTTGACTGGCGGACGGAAACAGCAACAGTGAGTTGTTCAAAACCTTTCTTTTTTAGTAAACTCTGTGTACACAAACAATGTTCTCAATGCTGGAGTTCATGTGTAGAGCCGCTGGTGAGACTTCCAGCAAAGTTTCATGTTGTGTCGAGCCTTCTTAGTGTTTTAAAAATAGATTTTTGATGCTATCATAGAAGAGCCCCAAGCACTCCCATTCAAAAGCCAATTTGACCGAAAACGAAAATACGGTCTTAAAAGTACGGTAATCTTAAAAGTGGCGTTTTCATCCTAATTATGCTTTTAAACGAAAGTTTGCCTCGGGTAGATTCACAAAAAGACCCTAGGTTGCATTTTGGCGAGAGTTACGCTTTAAACGCATCAATTTGATGGCGGATCCAGAAAGGTTCAAATGACAATCACCAACTGGAGATTCACCCGTTGTAAAACGCAGAAGACTTCGGAGCGGCTATAGAATAAAAGAGACTGACACCGGCCCGTGCGAACACAAGGATAATATCGGAAGGGCATTAAATATACTCACGCAGTGCTGATGTTGTTAACATTAACAATTTGAGAGCAAAGTATAATTTGCACGGTTTGACGTGATATGATAAGCGATCGTTAGATTTAATACTGCAATGCTTTTTTCCCCTTAGTTGCTCAGAACTAAAGTGGATGTTACTTGTTCAGACGACATTTTGCGGTGAAAAGTCTTATGTTGGTCATACTTTCTAAAAAGTTGAATCTGTGATTGCGAACGCCAGAATCCACACCGGCGGCGACTGACAGCCGCACGTTCTCCTCAAAACACTGGATTCATCCGCGCTGTGCCGAGCCGAGGCACAACCCACGTAAAGCTGATCATTCCGTGAATAACTGCAATTGCAGATTTCGAACAGAGATGGCGACAAAGAGGAAATACTACGGACTGCAGCTTTAAACACTTAAACACTTCCCGCTCAGATAACGTAAGAGTTTGTAGAGTTATGTAAAAACAAATATTACATCACAATAAGTGTAATTGTGATTGTCAAAACATTTGGTAACTAAATAGAATTTTATGAAGTTTAGTGACAACATGTTACAATGTTTACATGACTGGTAGGATCCAGTTTTTATTACTGCTTGACAAAAATGTCAAGATTTAAATTCCATTCTTGTGATTTGATTCCGATTTTGATTCAATATTGATACATAATTTGGATACATGTTTATTTTAAATTTTATTTAAAAAAAATAATCTCACCTAATGGTGTAAACAGAGGGCCCAATCTGCTGGTATTATTAAAGGTTAAAAATAACAAATTAAATTAAATATAATGCAGTTTTTGTTATAACAACAATTATTTATTGACATAAGTAAAAATATAATAAATATGTAATATAGTGCTCGGCAAAATCTCCTCTCTAGCTATTTCTTCTATTCAATTAACATGCTATGGTCATTAAATGGCTTTCCTGAGGTAAATGTAACGTTATGTGACATAATTGTTCTCCTGCTGTTATATTTATTTACCTCTTTCCGTGGTTGAAAAACACTAATTGGTCGATATTATGTATACTTTCGGTAAGATGTACTGCATCTTTAAATAAAAAAGTAACAGATGATCGGTTCACGTGCACAAACTGAGGCGCTCAGCGATCTGTCACGTCACATTTACAAGCGCCAAACGTATTTTTGTCTGAATTTCGTAATAAAATTGACGGAATCTAAGAGCTGAGAATTAGTTTAATATTAAAAGTACCTCTTTGCTCTGCAATTTTTCTGTGCGTGAGAAAATGGATGTGTGGCGTGAGAGCGTGTGAAAAGTGTCAATTGCGTGAGTCTCACGCTCAGTGCGTGAGAGTTGGCAGCCCTGCAGGATCTGTTGAGTTTTTTGGTAAATGTGTTTCCATTGTACTTCATGAGCATGTCTTCTTATTGGATAAAAAAATAAAATACATCCATCTCAATTGAGCGCATATGTTTTTAATGCACATTTTTAGAAACTTGACATTTCCATCCATCATTGTTTTATTGCAAAATCCCAAAATGTGCATAAAAAAAAGCTATTGATCGTTTGCAAACAGTGAAAATCTAACGTTTTCCGACTGCAAGCTTGCAACTCTCTAGTCTAAAATGTCTCTAAATGTAATTTAAGTATTATTAAAGGGAGTTATTGGTTATACAACAGTGATAAATCGACATACAGTACACAGGAATTCTCTCAAGCTTTATTTCCGTGTTTATGCTGAACCACATACTGTCTTGCTTTGCATAAAGAAATGCTTTGACGTAATACGCCACCGCAGAGGACTCATATTTCTCCTGATAATATAGCCTCAATGCCAAATGGTAAAGGCTTCAGGTTCGTTATTAAAATCAGCCACAAACAAATCCGACCAATGGCTATTGCTTTCATAAAAGATCTGATCTGTCCATTTGTTTTTCAAATGAGAGCATCAGCCCTGGCCACATGAAAGCCTCGTGTCATGCTTGGACGGGGGTCGAGATCTCCATATGAATGCTGGCGTATTGTTCTAGACATGTTTGCTTTATTTTCAGATCTCCAGGTTAGCAAGTGTCATCAAAGACACACACTTCTGATTAGCCTTTGAATTTAAGTGGAAGTGGACGTTACCTAGAGCCTGTTTATCAGCAGGTCAATATTTACATTAATACAAGTCTGTTTTACACTATAAAGTTTAACTACTTCCTCACACCAGGCTGTGCTTTGGTGTAATGGCAGTTTTTTGATGATTGGGTAATTTCAGTGGCCAATGTTGATGATTGGGTAATTTCAATGGCCAATGTTGATGATTGGGTAATTTCAGTGGCCAATGTTGATGATTGGGTAATTTCAATGGCCAATGTTGATGATTGCATCTAAAAATATATATATATATATATATATATATATATATATATATATATATATATATATATATATATGTATATATATATATATATATAATATATATATATAGCCTTATCAAATAAATACATGGAGAGTTATTTTAACTAAAATTATTTTATTATTTGAGATGAAAACATTATTTTTTTCTGGAAATTGATCCTAAAAATGTATGATATATTTTATTGTGTATATTTTTTAAAGTCGAGTGTATTTAATTTTTTTTATTTAACATATTATATTTAAATTATTTGTATTATTCATATTATAATTATAATATTATAATTGAATATATTCAATAATTTTTATTTTATTTGAATTCATGAATTTATTCATTTTAATTTTTTTGATAAAATATTAATTAAATATATTTAAAAAATGTTTTTAAATGTACAGTTAATTTTTTAATGCTATCACTGAAACGCTTCCATACAATTTTATTATTTATATTTTGTAAGTCGAGTGTATTTAATACTTTTTTAAATTCTATTTCTTTATTTTCTATTACATATTGTATTAAAATATTTTTTATTATTCATATTATAATTTATATTCCTAATCATTTATTATTCATAATATAATATTATTCATATTATAATTACAATTTTTATAAAATTAAAATATTAAATATTAATAAAATATATTAAATAAAAAATTATCAAATATGCATATTCTATTTTTTAATGTTACGATTGAAACGCTGCCATACAATTTTATTATGTAAAATCATTTATTTTATAGTAATTATAAATTATAAATTATTTTTAAAAAAGTTATGTTTGAAAGTATTAATTAAATATATTAAATAGAAAATAATAAATGTTAATTTTTTTGAATAAAATGTTTAAAGTTATCACTGAAACACTGCCATACAATTTTACACAAAAAAAAATTCTCAAATTGCATAAAAAATGCACACCAGAAATTGATTATTATCTCTCGACGTTGCTGAAGCTCCCGCTTCTGATTGGTTACTTAGTGCCAGTAATAACGGCCAAATGTTTTACAAGGACCAAATGTGACCCTGGACCACAAAACCAGTCACATGGATACATTTTTTGTCAATAAATAATCTTTCCATTGATGTATGGTGTGTTAGGACATGACAATATTTGGCCGATATACAACTATTGAAAATCTGGAATCTGAGGGTGCAAAAAAATCGAAACATTGAGAAAATCTCCTTTAAACTTGTTCATTTATGTTGACGATTGTGCAGCATTCACTCACAAAAATACATGTTTTATATATTTACAGTAGGAAATTTACAAAATATCTTCATGGAACATGATCATTAAAGAAAAATCTATAATTTTGACCCATACAATGTATTGTTGGCTATTGCCACAGATATACCCGTGCGACTTGTGACAGGGTCACAAATTATATCTTTCTATCTATCAATATTTGTTATTAGAGAGAACGTGAGCAGATACACCTCGACTGAACACGATTCTACCAGGTACAATGTGAGCTGTGAAACTAGTGTCCATCTCCCCCTCTCAGTGCTGAGCTGTGATTGGCTGAGCGGAAGGGGCTCGATTATATACGAGCAGACCCAAATTTAGAAGGTGTCGAGCGGCACAGTGTCTTTCTCACACCGAGTCTGCCAGCCTCCACTCCTCCATCACACCTCCACCTGATCCGGAGATGCAGATCTTAGCCTGAGACAGAAGCATTCGCGTCACATTGCCTGAAGGATTTAGGAGAGCTTCGTTTCTTGCTTTTGTGTGTTTTTGGAGCTTTAGCGAAGATGCCTGAAGCGAATTACCTGCGCTCAGTCTCATGGGGATATATAAAGGTATGCTTTTTCCTAAAGATGTACAACATAAAGTAGCAAAACGTTAACTAAACAATCAATTTTGGCCTCTCTGCATTGGCCGTCATTCTTTAGTTGTGGGTTTTGTGTCGTCATGAACTGATGCATTCAAATATTGTGCGGTACGCCACATGTAAATTATATGCAAATTAGCAGAGATTAATATTTTATGCAATGATCCAAACAGGACCGAGTTTTTAGATTTTTGTGTGATGTTTTGAAGGCTTTAGCCGGGTCTCTTCTAAACTGCCATGCACAGATATATTCAGTGTTAATGGTGTTGTTGAAAATCAGTGCATGTGTAATGTAAGACTTTTTTTAGGCAAATGGCAAATTTGTGCCAAAAAAGAGAGAATGTTTGTGCATTGCAACATTATTTTCATATATTTATTATCACAAACAGCCTTGTGAAGAACATAACTATTCCGTATTTATCATGAAATTATTTTCATGATAAATAAGCATTTTTAAATCCAACCTAAAACAATTTTTTTTTAGGTTTGTTTTTTCTTGATTGTTTCAATTATTGTGTTTCTGTGTATTTTTTATTTTTTTTTTCTCTCTTTGTATTTTTATTGTGTAAAGTGCTTTGAGAAGCTGCTTTAAAGGCGCTATGTAAAATAAAGTTAGATTATTATTATTATTATAATTTATTCCTGGTGGGATTACAGGTTCACACGTCTTCTAAATGTACCTGATCTCTAGGTTTTTATTTATAGGCCGCCTGTTTTCAGGCTGATTAGAATAGAAGGTTACAGCTGATTGATTTATTCATCGTCTATGTGTCGGCTAATCATAAAGCATTACTGTGACTGATTAAAACTGTGTTTTGTCTTGTCTGTCTAGTTCAAGCGGATGTTGAACAGGGAGTTGACGCACCTGTCTGAGATGAGCAGATCTGGTAACCAGGTCTCAGAGTACATCTCCAACACATTTTTAGGTAAACCGTCAATCACAAAAACATCAACGTCAGTGTTATGGTGAGTTTCGGGACGCTCACGCTCTCTCTTCCCTGTCCGTTCTCCTCCAGACAAACAGCACGATGTGGAGATGCCCTCCCCGCAGATGCAGAAGGAGAAGGAGTTGAACAAAAAGACCATGTGTCAGATCAGTGGAGTGAAGAAACTCATGCACAGCACCAGCCTCACCAACTCCAACATCCCTCGCTTCGGGGTCAAGACGGACACGGAGGAGTCCTTAGCCAAGGTGAGCGAGTGTTGTGTTGGAGAGCACTTCAAACCTCAATCATCTCAATTGAATCCTGATTGGATCTGATCAGAGACTCTCGTAGTCCTTGATGAAAGGTCATTGGGGGTTTTTTTTGTGTGTGTGTGTCCGATGACGTGGATGGATGACGTGGAACTGGAAAGATTTTGTACCCTGCTGAAAAGACCAGCTTGGACCAGCATGAGTTTCCATGCTAGTTAGTGTCACGCTGTTCACCAGGAAGCTTATCGACCGGCATTTCGACCAGGAATATCTCGCTGGTTATGCTAGTGTTTATCAACACATTCATGCAACATATGCTGCTCTTTTCAGCAGGTTTTTCAGATCAATTTCCTCAAATTAACTGGTTTTCTTAAAAACAACTCCCGGATCATTCCAGAACATTGTGTGGCTGTTATGAAAGCCAAACCAACATTTATTTATTTTAATGCATTTTGCATATGGATTTAGTCAAGCCACTTTTATTTATATACAGATGTGGCCTCTAAAAATGCGCGTCTCAGAGAGAAGAATGCTGCACGCACTTCCGAAATTCTGCGGGATCGTGCAGAAGGGGGATTAGGTGTTGGACGCAGGAAATACTAAAACCTGTAGATGGCAGTCGTGTTTCATGTGGCCATACTGAGTTGACGAGTATGACGAAGACAATGTTTTCTTTTGCCAGTTACATAAACAGTCACATATTCTTCATAAAAATCCGACTCAAACGCGCATCATTTGTCTTATTTATTTTTTTCTGTGTACTTACAGTAAAATATACATGATGTATGATAACTGAGTCTTATAACACAATAATTTGCGAAGACCTTTGAAGAGACCGAGAGCATTTGCCCAATATCATTATGTAACTTTACATTTAGTTCCTTTTTGCATCTTAACGTTTTAAATAGCTTTAACATGGTTGTAATGCGCTTTTCTGCATTACTGTACAGTACTTTTTATATAGGCTAATTATTGTTTCTTTTATTAATTTAATAAAGAACTCTATCTCGTATTCTGTCCAAACGATCCATGTAGGCTACTTTTGTGTCCATTCGTTCTTCCTTTTTTAACCCGTAGGCTAATTGAAAAACGAAAAATGAACGGTTGTTGTCTTTTTAAAACGCAAAGTTGAACACCAAAATTTTAATTTGAACTGGCTAGACCAACTGCTGCGCAAAAAAGTATCGACGAATTTTCAGATTTGTTTTCAGTTTATGACTTTTTGCCCCTTTATTAAACATTTAAAATATTCACAAATTAATATGGAAAACATGTCGATTTTACTGGTTTTCTAAGGCCAAATTAGAACCTGGAATTGATGTTTTTCCCGCAGTGCTGAATGAGAAGAGCCATTAATATTATTAATAAACTATTTTTTTTTGGCTAAAATCACATCTCCATCTCCGCTGTTAAGCAGACGGATTACATAATCAGAAAGGTATTAGCCTTCGATTCGAATTTGTTCGTTTTAAAGTGGACATTTCAAGCTTTTGTTTCAGTTCTCGCGCTTTACGGAGATCATGAAAGTGCGTCTGATTGTTTTCTTTTATTTTACAAAAGCACATCGTTTTCTTGTTATTGTGAGTTTACACAAATAAAAGTAGTTGAGAACAATGTATTATTATTTTCTGTATGAACAGAAATGATAGAGTATTTTAAGTTGTTTGCACTGTTGATAGGAAAATGCAAGTGTTCTCGCTCGCGCCTCCGTGCAGTGCGCGCTCCACACTCAGCTCCCTTTTTTGCATAAAAGCGTCTTCTAAATATAGCCTATTAAATGTTATAATAAAATAATATAAAATTATTATTATTTGTGTAGCTATACATGGACCTCAAACACACTGTGTCTTCTAAGTCAGGTGACTGTAAATGCGCAAAAACTGTTTCCATTGCAGTTTTGCGAAATATTCCTTTTTCGAATTGCCTGAAAAACCACCTCATGAGAGCGTAAAAACTTTTTTGCGATAAACGGGATTTTTTTGCGAAATTGACGTGTTTCCATTGTGCATATTTTCAATTCGCAATTTCAATTTGCGCAATTTGAAGGGTAATGGAAACGCGGCTATTGACTGACCCAACAAAAAAAACCCATAATATTCATTTTATTTTATTTTTATTTTTTGTTCGCATTTATGAGGCAAAATGGATTCTATTTTCAGTCAAAACTCGGCTCAATAATGGAGTTCAAAAAGTAGCCTACTTCAAAAAGGAAAATAAGAAGTCATACAGGTGTACTATAATATAAAACTAACTATAATGTGGTAGAAGAAAACGAATGTGGAGACATCGTTTCAGTCAGTAAAGATTCTCGAAAACCTGCAGTGTGCCATGTGAACACGCTGGGAAGAAAGCAAAAGGTTAGCAAATTAAATATGGTAACTTGTAACAAAGTGTAAATTGAATATAGCATAATATTCAAACAATTGATACAAGCTCATTTTTAAATTTTAATACTGCGCGCTGCGCAAAGGTTCTGTTATAAGAATGTTGGCCTAATAGTTAATTTTTAAAACGTTTACGTATTTTTTGAATATTTTTTGTTTATATAAATTTTATTTATATTATTAGGCCCATTTATTCGTTTTATTTTACAGCAGTTTGTGTGTATGCCTACAATGGATAAGCCCATTTAAATTTGAATCGTTTTTTAAAACTTTTACAATTTTAAAATTTACTTTTAAAATTTTTATGAAGGCTATGTTTTTGTTTATATAATTGTTATTTACATTATTAGGCCCATTCATTCGTTTAATTTTACGGGACTTTGTAGGCTATTCCTTCTTACATAGGCCTAATTTGTCATTTGAAATAAATCATTTCTATTTGAAAAATTTTGTTGTTGCTCAGTTCTTTAGGAGGTAAGGCTGTGGTCTAAGCTTAAAGTGATATACATGTAGATGTTTTCCCTTTTTTGGAGCGAGCGGGGGGCGATTTGAGTGGAGCGCGTCGGCCTGATGTAGCTTTGAGCGGAGGGGTGAACAGTTCCGTGAGTGATGAGCGGAGATTCTCACCGCTCGACTCTGATCATATGCTCTCTTGTACTATATAAATTACAAAGGTTTAATTGGCATCTTTATTTCAAACGACCCGACCGACCGCAACCCGAATATCATTAAAAATATTTTTGGATGACTCGTAACCGCGGGTGACCGCAGGCACCCGCTCATTTCGGATCAACCCGCGCATCACTGGTGCCAGAGAGAAATGCACACTTCATATGGATTACATAAGAGAGTTGTTTGTTTCTTTTCTTTTCGTTTTGAATTGTTTTGTTTAAAAGTGGACATTTCAAGCGTTCTACATTTCTGAGTTTCGGTTCATTTATGAGACGAGCTCAGTTCACGAGCAATGCAAGTTATATCGCGCCGGTGCCTCCATTTCCTGATTAAATCGTCTTAAATGCGTCTCCGTGTGGACAGAAACCAATGTAATCTTCCTGATTTAATCACGTAAAACACAAGTCTAAACACAAGCACCACTCTTCTGAATGATGGTAACCAAACCTCCAAGAGTTTGCAAACCAATTGTTTGTAAAACATATTTAATACTTTACTTACAAATTAAAAAAAATATATTTGTTTACAGTGTATAAATAAAACGACATGAAGGAAGTTATTTCCAAAATGTAATTAATTGCACAGTCTTTGTTTTAGCTGCTTGTTTTAGCTGCTACCGATTGACACAGAGTCAAGAAATTACACCCACCCCCCAGGTCTGCCGATTCAACCCCCAATGCTAATCGATCTCCTTTCAGGGAATCAAAAGAAAACCGGTTTTTCCTGTTTTCACCAGCGCGTGGACAGGGTTTTAATCCCTTGCAGTTCCTTTGTTTAAATGCTATTTAAGCAAATCTACTATAGGGGAGAGCGGGGGACAAAGTAACGCTTTTTGACTTAGTTTACTCAGTTTGTGTAAATCTACTTATGGTTCAGAGTATTTATTTTTTCCCACATGTCTAGTACAATTATGTGTTTTTGTTTTATCAATACAGTATATGCTTTTTTCTTGTTATACCCCGAAAGAATGGAACTGAAATGTGACAACATGCCCCATAGGTGGGGTACATTGTAACATGACCATATGACAGCTTAAAATGTTATCTGATCTAATAAAAAATATATACAAAACAAACTAAAATATTTTCTAAATAAAATACAATTAAAAAACGTTTTCATATAAAATAATGGCAATTTTTAATAATTAAATATAAACTATTTTTTGAGTTTTGACTACGAACACAGCTATACAACATAGTTCAAAACAAATAAATAATTTGTATTTTCTGAACATTGACTCTCAGTCTTTATTCACATTTTTCTCATGTTTTTAATTAATAAAAGTATAGAATATAATAGCATATTTCTAATAGGGGCACATTGTAACGCAGTGTTACAACATGCCCCCGCCTGCACAACTGGGATTTAAACCCTGCTAGTGTCTTCTGCTAGTTAGCGAAGCATTAAATAACTATCTCAACTGTTAAATAACATCTTGGAGATTAAAATAATATCAGATTTGTCTTATTTTAAATAAACAGAAAAAATAGAGATGGAAAATGAACTTAAGTAAGAAATTTACTTTTGCTATGGTTTAATAAATGTCTATGGATAGCCTATCTTCCAAAAAAAAATTAAAAAAAAAAATTGGCGGAATTTTTTTTCTATATAGTGTTGATATGGCAACTAGTAAATACTAAATACACAAAGTTCCGTCATCCAAGCATGTGCAGAAGTAGGCTATTTAAAACAAGCGTGTTACAACTAACCCCGCGTTAGGTTGTGCCCCGCGCTCCCCATATGCTTTAAGTTATTCAAATTAATGTTTCTAACTTAATTTGTTGATATTGCGTAACTTAATTTGACATATGTTGATATAACCAACTGACATTGTAGCCTAGTAGATTAGATAGCATGCCAGGAAGAGGCTTATGCTTTGTAAGTAATGCGTTTACTATAGACTAATATAGCCGCACTCAAGCGCACGACCGCACACATAAAGCTTGCCACAAAGAACCGGTAAAAGTAATGATTATGAATGCGTCTAAATGTGTCTAAATACGCTGTGAATGTGAATGTGCATTATACGCTGAGTTTCGGTTCATTTATGAGACGAACTCCAGTTCACTCGCCGGCGCCTCCAATGACGTGATTGTCTGCTATATTTACTTCTTAAATCCAGGCAATTGGTTCACGAAACATTGATTAAAATTAAGAAATAATGAATACAAAACGAAATACAGAACGAAAAAATGACATAATTATGAATAAAATTATTATGAACAAATAATGAAACTCTGTCAAAATTCGACAACACAAAGAATGATCAAAAAGCGATAGGCTATAACGCACATCTCAGGTTAAATTAATTATATAAAAAACAGGGAACATTTTGTAAAAGCAAAACTGAACAAAATGCGTAATTAAAATAATTGTATTATGTGTTACCAAATATTTAATACCACTTCCCCATAATGTTGTAATTATTTTTCTAAAACAACATCTGTCAAACTGTCAATCAGATACCTCTTATCTGGTCATTTTTATTTCATTTTAGAAGTTATAACTGTTGATCACCCTTTATATGGAATTTGTGAATATGAATATTTAGAAGATTTACAAACTGTCGGCAAGACCTCAAACCAACCCCGGACATTCTGAGACTAACGTGGAAAAATCTTTATGCTTAATGCATTAAGACAGTTCAATTAAAATATTTATTAATAATAATGGCAAATCAGATGCGCCCAAAATATAAATGCTACGCGTTGTGCTGCAACATTACCTCACAAGAAATATCTGCCCAAGAACAATCACACAAGAAATATCTGCACGAATTAAGAATCTGGGTAAGTCGCATTATTTAAGCCTTTTATTATGTTAGGATGATTTTGTGTATATATAAAAAAAATACTGCTGGGTTTTTACAGGCAGAGTCACGTGCATTATGCTCACACTAAATTCTCTGTTGCACTTAGGCTATATAAATACGCACTGCATGCACAATCATCTTAATAGTTGTACAAAAAATGTTATGCGCTGGCAAGAACGTCACTTTGCTGTTTTAATAAAAGCAATGTTAAATATTCTGCATGCACTCATCTCCTGGAAACCACAGCAATGACAAAGCATATACAAATTCGTAAAATTCGTCTTAAGACAACTTTGATGAACCTTTTGCATTTACAAATATTTTCAAATGTCTATATAATACAGTAGCCTACTATAAATATTTGTGTCTATTACTATTTATAATTTATATTTTATTGTGGATGTTTTCTCACACTCATGACGTAATTTGAAGTAAAATAAAAAATCTAATGTAAAGTTGTTTTTTATGCGCCACCTGGTGGATATTCTGTGAAGCGAAACACATTGAGGGATTTTTTTAAGTAGGCCCCCCCGAAAGCACTTGCAGAATTCTGCGAGACTGTGCGAGACGAATTGCCGAATGCCGCGGGAGAAAACGCGCGTTTCTAAGGGCCACATCTGTAGCAGTTTATACAATGCAGATTGCTTCAAAGCAGCTTCACATTAATAAATAGGAAAATGTACAGTACTGTGCAAAAGTCTTAGGCATGTTAATATCCCCGCCAAAAATGGTTTTAAGTCAGTTATTTATATCTTTTGCTGTAGTGTGTCAGTAGGAAATATCAGTTTACATTTCCAAACATTCTTTTTGCCATTAATTGTAATAATCCAGTGAGATTTGTGTATGCACAAGGAGTCTGACAACAGCCGGTATGATCTGATCTCACCATCATCGAGTCCGTCTGTGATTACATGAAGAAACAGAAGAAACTGAGACAGACTAAATCCAGAAGAACTGCGGGAACGTCTCCGAGACGCTTGAAGAAACCTTCCTGCAAAGCTACAGTACTGGGAAAAGCACTGGCACTTGTGTTAAAATGCTGTAAAGTGAGAATGCTTTCAAAAATAAAATCACAAATTGAATTTATTTATGATGTAACTTCTATTAACTAATTCAAATCAATATATGGTGTAACGACCCTTTGCGTTTAAAATGGCTTTTGTCCAGGTACACTTGCGCATAGTTTTTCAGGTAGCTTTGCAGGAAGGTTTCTTCAGGCGTCTCGGAGACGTTCCCGCAGTTCTTCTGGATTTAGTCTGTCTCAGTTTTTTCTGTTTCTTCATGTAATCACAGACGGACTCGATGATGGTGAGATCAGATCAGACCGGCTGCTGTCAGACTCCTTGTGCATACACAAATCTCACTGGATTATTACAATTAATAGCAAAAAGAATGTTTGTAGAAGTAAACTGATATTTCCTACTGACACACTACAGCTAAAGATAGAAATAACTGACTTAAAACAAATTTTTTTTGGGGGGGGGGGGGGGGGGGTATTAACATGCCTAAGACTTTTGCACAGTACTGTATCAATTAAGAATCAGCTGTAAAGCAGCTCTTAAAATACAATAGTGTCATTTCCAGCTTAATTTAGTAGTGTTGATTCAACTCAGTTCAATAACTCTGTCAATGTTGCAGTGTTTATTAATTATTAAGCAGACCACGGTGTAAAGCAGCTCTACAGAAGACAACAGTGCATTCACATTCAGCTCAAGTCCGTTCAGTGTTGATGTTGTTATGAAAGTGTTTAGTTTGGTGGCATCACACACAACAGGACGATCTAATGATGTGCTGCTTTGTTTCAGGAACTGGAGGACGTAAACAAATGGGGCCTTAATGTTTTTAAAGTCACAGAGTTTTCAGGCAACAGGCCTTTAACGGTGATGATGTACACTATATTTCAGGTGAGACCAATCGCAAACATTCACCAATGACCTTTACTGATAAACGTCTAACACTGTGTCCTGACCAGACGTGTTGTGACAGCGTGACGTGCCGTTAAAGGCGTCTTTTACATCTTAATCAGAGTTTTTTGTCTAATACCGATAAGCGTTTCTTTTTCTGTGACGTCGCGGCTGGAACAACAACATATAATATGACAATGATAATCTCAGGTACTGATTATGTGCTTTATTTCATCTTGAAATAATTGAATGCGAGTTTGAATATCAGTTTGCGTCTCCTTTATAGCCAAACTGAAAGCGACAATGTATAATTCTCAGATCATGAAATTAAATGAGACTGTGAACAAGTGTGCTCTATAACAAAGAATGTTTCAGTCACTCAGTGTGTATTTTTTAATAATGTTAAAATTGTCATATTTATGAATTTGATTATATACACATCACTCCCTCCACATGCTCTTCTAATTGGCTGTGATTTTGGATTGATTACTTGCAAATGCAGAGAGAATCCGCCCACACTCTCTTCTGATTGGCTGTGATGTTTGATTGATTTGGTTGTGAGTGCAGTGTGTTTTCAGAGAGACTCCGCCCACACTCTCTTCTGATTGGCTGTGATGTTTGATTGATTTGGTTGTGAGTGCAGTGTGTTTTCAGAGAGACTCCGCCCGCACTCTCTTCTGATTGGCTGTGATGTTTGATTGATTTGGTTGTGAGTGCAGTGTGTTTGCAGAGAGACTCCGCCCACACTCTCTTCTGATTGGCTGTGATGTTTGATTGATTTGGTTGTGAGTGCAGTGTGTTTTCAGAGAGACTCCGCCCGCACTCTCTTCTGATTGGCTGTGATGTTTGATTGATTTGGTTGTGACTCCACCCACACTCTCTTCTGATTGGATGTGATGTTTGATTGATTTGGTTGTGAGTGCAGTGTGTTTGCAGAGAGACTCCGCCCACACTCTCTTCTGATTGGCTGTGATGTTTGATTGATTTGGTTGTGAGTGCAGTGTGCTTGCAGAGAGACTCCGCCCACACTCTCTTCTGATTGGCTGTGATGTTTGATTGATTTGGTTGTGACTCCGCCCACACTCTCTTCTGATTGGATGTGATGTTTGATTGATTTGGTTGTGAGTGCAGTGTGCTTGCAGAGAGACTCCGCCCACACTCTCTTCTGATTGGCTGTGGTGTTTGATTGATTTGGTTGTGAGTGCAGTGTGCTTGCAGAGAGACTCCGCCCACACTCTCTTCTGATTGGCTGTGATGTTTGATTGATTTGGTTGAGTGCAGTGCGCTTGCGGAGAGACTCCGCCCACACTCTCTTCTGATTGGCTGTGATGTTTGATTGGTTTGGTTGCGTCTTATAGTCGTGTCGTGTCTGGTGTAGACAGACAAATTGCTTGTTGCTGGAATCTTATTGCATCTGGTTAGGACACAGTGTTACTGTGCACAATTCGTCATCGAAAAACGTTGTTTTCATACGTTTTTTCACCTCTAAAAAATAGCATTAAACAAAAATATAATAGCTTACTTTACATGATCCAATCAAATTCTTATGAATCAAATTGAGTCCCGCCCTGCATTATTGTAACATGCTGTGAGAATTTACAATCATGTTTTTAATGGATGTTTGTATTCCGTTTTCTTTCCCACAGGAGAGGGACTTGCTCAAAACATTTAAAATTCCCTTGGACACTTTCATAACGTACCTGATGACCTTAGAAGACCATTACCATGCTGATGTTGCGTATCACAATAACATTCATGCTGCTGACGTCACCCAGTCGACACACGTGCTGCTCTCCACGCCGGCTCTAGAGGTGAGAGCCTTTCCACCCGCAACATTCATGCAAACTACAAAAACGGCTCATTTAGAAATGGCCGTTGTATTGACGCCACAACTGTGAATATTTACCGCCCACATCAACACATATTCAGTACTCAACAACTGAGCACTGATGGCCATTTCACATGCGCAGAGGTCCATAACAGAGGGTATTTACATGGACATGGAACAACTGAATTATGAATGTTTTTAGTGCAACAAACCTTGACTGACATTATAATTGTATTAAGGCGAGACACGGCAGGCAAAAACATCGGGTTTTTTTTCACTGGTCAGATTTTGGGATATTTGTCTTCAATAACGTCTTCTTTCAGACTTGTGGTGAAAAGAAGTCCGAAATACACATTTAGGTCTTTATTTTACTACACTTTGTCTGTTTGCGTCTGTAGATCTCTCATAAATTCAACAAAAGTTGGCGTTGTAAATCCTCCCGCTGCTCCGCGATCGCTGTCTGCACCATCATCACACACACCGTTAGAAAGCTCTCTCTCTCCTGTACAATGCTGTCGGATCCAAATATGGTCATTTCCTTTTTATCAGCAACCAATCGTGAAAGTAAAAGGGCTGAATGCGCAATCTCATTGGCTGATATAAATCTTTAAAGCCCGTTTTCTCTTATTCTCCAAGTCTGAAATCTCCACTTCAGTAGCACCGATATACACCAAACCTTCCAGTCTTGTACCTAGTTAAATTATGAAGACATTTACAGAGGGATTTGTAAATATATTATTCCTAGCCTGATTTATATAACATTTTATTCCAAAAAATCATTTTTTTTAAGGCTATTGACAGTATATTCTGATTTACAGGATAACAAAAGTAGATATCCATAAATCCCTCTGTAATTTTTTCCCCATCTAATATGTGTGTGAACACAATGAAAAATTAATTTTGAACCTGGCTTTATCCAATACTCAGATTTTGTTTTTAAAAATATATGCAAATTAAGTGCATATTTAATTAGATAATGCCTAATTTGCATATTTAACATTAAATTACAGAAAACTTGTAATACATTTTTTTCTCATCTTAATGTAGGTAATCAACTGGGAAAGTTTCATGGTGATATCTGCTAGTTAAAAATGTTACCCTATTGACCTGTAGTGTCTGGCCTTGATGAAGTTTCGTGTGGTGAAGGTAACGTCTGCTCTGACCACACTTCCACATGTTGTTCTCTTTCAGGCGGTTTTCACAGACCTTGAAATTCTCGCTGCCATTTTCGCCAGTGCAATTCACGACGTAGACCACCCGGGCGTCTCAAACCAGTTCCTCATCAACACCAGTAAGTGTGCTTTAATACAAACTACATCCAAACAACTGAGCACATGATACATATTAAAATGAACAAAACATTGCTGATGTATTTGATTACCTGTTACTGGATTAGGCCATAAATACTATTAATAATAATAATAATAAAGCTTTTCTGCAGCCATGCTTTTGGTGAAAATTGTTCAAGGTTAAATTATCAAATTATTTACATTTCTAAATTTAATAATATCATCAATTATTTAAATTGCTAAAAAATAATGGTCTAATTATTTAAATGTGTAAATATAATAATCTAATTATTTTTTTGTCTAAATACTGTATAATAATCGAATTATTTAAATATTGAAATATAATATCATCATTTTTTTTAATGTCCAAATATAATCATCTCAGTCTAAATATATAATAATATAATTATTTAATGTTTAAATATGATACATTGTTTTAAATATCTAAATATAATAATCTAATTATTTAATGTCTAAATATATTTTTTAAATATATAAATATAATCTAATTACTTAAATTTCTAAATATAATAATCCAATTGTTTAATGTATAAATATAATAATCTCATTATTTAAAAGTCTCAATATATCAATCAAATTATTTAAATGTATAAATATAATAATCTCATTATTTAAATATAATAACCTAATTATTTAAAAGTCTGAATACAGTCTCATTATTTAAATATCTAAATATAATCATTTAATTATTCAAATTTCACAGTTTTGTCAGAAAAAAAGTGTAATTTATTCATCTTTATTTATGACTATTCGTAATTGAGCAATAAGGTATGAATATATTTTTAGAAAATAGTAAACAATAAAAAAATCAAGTTATTCTTCCTCTAAAAGATGTAATATTGACTTGTAAACTAAGGTTAATAGTTACTTTGACTGAAAGGCATTATTCGACCAATCAGCATCCAGAAAGGGCACTGTGCATCTTATAAATAACAATATATGAATTTAAAAGCCTTTGTGTGGTAGTGGATGATCACAGCGGATCGCTGTTGTGTATTGACGAACTGAATCCCATCAGCTCTGAGACAGACAGACAGACAGCGCACATCTGTCCTCAAAACCACTTACATAAGTTTATCTTGACATCAGCAGCACTGATATGACACACATAAACATGTGAAAAACACGTCACACGCTGTAATCTCTGGCACACAGTGATGGAGTCCTGCTGCTGATGCCGAGATTAGCACAAGGTTATGTTGATGTATTGTGTGTGTGTGTGTGTGTGTCCGCAGACTCTGAGTTGGCCCTCATGTACAACGACTCATCGGTGCTGGAAAACCATCATCTGGCAGTGGGCTTCAAACTCCTGCAGGAGGAGAACTGTGACATCTTCCAGAACCTGAACAAAAAACAGAGACAATCGTTGCGCAAGATGGTCATAGATATCGTACGTTCCTTCAAACCACATCTAGCGTGTATTTGGTTTATTGTGAAGTCTGGCTCACGGTTTTCTCATGCGTTTCTCCAAGGTCTTAGCGACTGACATGTCCAAACACATGAACCTGCTGGCCGATCTGAAGACGATGGTCGAGACGAAGAAGGTCACCAGTTCTGGAGTGTTGCTCCTGGATAACTATTCCGACAGGATACAAGTGAGGAATCACCACAACTTCTGTCTCGGCCAATGGCGTCAATTGGGGGCGGGACTGTGTTTTTGTTGACCAATGGTGTTTAAGAAACCCATTTGATCATTATCATTTATTTGTTTAATGACAATACATTGGAAATTAGAACTTTTAAAACGACAGAAATACTTTTTTTATGACAATTATGATTTTTCGCAAATGTAAAATAAAGTTCTTTCAGCTCCATTTGATACATTTTACATTATTTCAATTGTAATTTTTTAATTCATAGAACTTCTAGAAACATCTAATGGGATATAAATAAGTTTAACATTTATTATTTTAATATTTTACAGATTTTTTATTATATGCATGGAAGCTTTGTTTCTGCCACAGAATAAAACCATTTAAAAGATAACTTGCAACTTTTTATCTCACAAATCTGACTTTTTTTCCTCAGAATTGTAAGATATAAACTCCGGGAAAAAAGACTGACTCTCTTCTCAGAATTTAAAAAGTTTATATTAAGTTTATATGATTTTTAGATTATTATATGATAAGTTTTTATAGTGAGTATACATCACAATTGTGACTTTATACCACGCAATTCTGAGGAAAAAAGTTTATTTTGTATTCTGTGGCGGAAACAAGCTTCCATAATTATGATACTAATCTGTTGTAAATATAGAATGTAGATCGTTTTAGCAGCATCTGACACATTTTACAAAATATAAAGTGTAAATTAAGCAGAAATTGCACATTTATAAAACTCTGATGACTATCTAATGGGATATTCAATAAGTTAGACATTTATCATTTTAATATATAACTTATTTTTTAATATGATACTGATTTGTTTTGAATATAGAATGTAGTTTTCATCTGTATACAATATTTAAATAGCAAATTAAGCAACAACTATACCCAGTAAATTCTATTTAACTCTTGAATAACTTGTTTGACATGTACTGAGACTGATGTGTTGTGAACGTAGCTTGTTACTGAAGTGTGTGTTTGTGTGTGTCAGGTGCTTCAGAACATGGTGCACTGTGCGGATCTCAGTAACCCCACCAAACCCCTGCAGCTGTACAAGCAGTGGACGGACCGCATCATGGACGAGTTCTTCAGTCAGGGCGACCGCGAGCGAGAGCGAGGGATGGAGATCAGCCCCATGTGTGACAAACACAACGCCTCGGTGGAGAAGTCTCAGGTACAGTGATCACGCCATCAACCCGGACACAAAAGGGGCCATTAGCTTTGTATATACTTAGTGTGAAATTGCTAAATCAATTAAACAAATATGAAATCTATTGGGGGTTTGGCGAAACACGATTAACCGGTACAAATTTGTCAACCGGTAGAGGTTTTGGACTGTCGTCTGTATTGTGGCTATGCTCATGTGACGTTGCTGTGCTGAGCCGTCTCGAAAACGAATGTGTTTTTAAGCATTGTGGTTTAAAAACAAGTGATTTTAAACCATTCAAGCGCAATAAGCAACTCATGCTCGTACAGCGTGCGAGTACTGAACTCAGTGTCTAGAGTTTACTCGGCTTGAACAGTCAAATACACACACTTGTATGTCAAAACGCCCATCTTTGTGAGTATCCTCAGTCATTTTTGTCTTCGGTGACGGTCAATGTTTGAGAAGGAAAGCACATGTATATCAGTATATTAGATCAGTGCATTCGCTCTTAAAGTGACAGGAGCCTAATAAACCTGCTTTGTTTATTGTAGTTTTTTATTTCTAGTGTTTATTTCTAAGTGTTTCAGGTTGGTCTATTTTATTTTTGTGTCTTTGTTCTATTGTAGTTATTTTTTTTAACTTATGTTATTTAGGCTAGTATTAGTTTTTTTATGTGATTTTGACATTTAAACTGTATTTTAAGCAAAAATAACTATGTGATTTATATCGTTATCATGAAATAAAATTATTCATATCGTGATGTAAGATTTTGGAAATGACTAAACTAAACTTACGTCATTGTTTTTAAATACCTCCGTTTTGACAGTCCACACTACAACACGAAAACAGCGTTTTCAAATTGATCTACTTTGGAGAGCGTTTTCATGAATAAAAATGCCGTCCCAAAGGCCAAAATGGAGAGAAAAAGATGCGTTTTCAAACCAAAACGTATTAGTGTGGACAAGGCCTAAACTGAGCAACTATTACTGTAGAAATGAAAGTTAAATTGACCGTTGATTTGTTGCACCTGTCTCCAGGTGGGCTTCATCGACTACATCGTGCACCCGCTGTGGGAGACGTGGGCCGACCTCGTGCACCCCGACGCTCAGGACATCCTGGACACGCTAGAGGACAACCGAGAGTGGTACCAGAGCACCATTCCCCAAAGCCCATCGCCCGCTCCCGACCAGCCCGAGGACAGCAGCCGATCCGGGACGGAGAAGTTCCAGTTCGAGCTGACGCTGGAGGAGGACGGAGAGTCCGACACGGAGAAGGACAGTGGGAGCCAGGCCGAGGAAGAGGAGGAGGAGGAGGAAGAGGAGGACGACAGCTGTAGTGACTCCAAAACTCTCATCACACAGGACTCAGAATCCACAGAGATTCAAGAGGCGGAGGAGGGGATTTCGGAGGAGGTTTCCACTGAACCCAGTATGGTGGAGGAAGAGGAGGACGAGGAAGAGGAGGAGGAGGAGCCGACAGACACGTAGCTAATATTTAATAATAGACAATGAAATTGAGTTCCAAAGCGCACGTTGCACTCCGAGACCTCGACTCCTCTCCACGAGCTGCCTGGAGACCAGAGGACACTAAGACTTCGGTAGGTTGTCGTTTTATTTGCACTCAGGAATAACATTTTAGTCCTCTGTCTTTTTCGAGCTTGGTTTTGTTTACTTCGCCCCCTCCTCCTCCTCCTCCTCCTCCTCCTCCTCCTCCGGGATTCGACACAAAGCAATCGGAGGAGACGCCAGCGGGGATCCACGCGGGAACACGTTTCCTTGGATTTCAAAGAGACCTTATTTTCTACGTTTTAAGTCTTCCTAAACTTTGACTGAGACTAAATTTCACAAAAGACAAAAAAAAAAAAAAAAAAAAAAAGCAGCTCAGCGCTGTCACGGCCTCTTCGATGATTTTGTACGGTATACATACAGATTTTTACATGGTTACTTTTAATATCAAAGCAGCAGCTGTTGCGTTTTCACTGAAACTTGACGCGAAGGGTAACTTGCAAGTACGCAACGTGGGTCGTGCGTTCGCCACCATACACACTCATATCACTGCTGTCACACACACTCCTCTCAGAAGCTCAAACACTTTACCTCCTGTCAGTCACCTACAGATGCTTCATGCTCATTAACTCTTTCTGATCGATTTCTGTCTTGTTCCCGAGTTCTTTCAGCACTTGAAGCCTGGATTATAAACATATTAATGCATTTATAATATTTATCTATTCATAGTTAAATTCACTGAAACACATCAGCATGTGTATATATAATATATATATATATATATATATATATATATATATATATATATATATATTAGTGTTATCAAATCGATTAATCACATCTAACATAAGTTTGTTTATATAATATGTGTGTGTGTGTGTGTGTGTATATATATATATATATATATGCATACATACTTGCTTTATGTATGCATAAAGCATTTACACACATATTCACACAACCACGCCCACATATATATATATATGTGTGTGTGTGTGTGTGTGTTAATATTTCAATTTAAATCTATTATTGTGGATTACATATATATATATATATATATATATATATATATATATATATATATATATATATATATATATATATATATACATATACATATATAAATGTGTATTATACAGGCACACATTAATATATTTTTTAAATTGTGCCTTTAAGTTTAATTACATACACACACATATATATATATATATATAAAATATTCATATACATTACAGGCACCAAGTAAAGTGTCACGAACCTTTATTTAGGAACTTTATCGTTGTCTTCAGTCCTTTAATCACCATGCGAAGACTTTTTTGGCTTTAATGCAGTTCGGTCTCATAACTCCAGCTAAACTCCTCCTCATGACAACATCCTGTTACGGGTGTATCAGACGTCAAACCTGAAACCTCTCAAGGCATTTATTTGAGGCACTTCTGCTGTAAGGACATCTGTAGTGTGTGTGTGTGTGTGTGACACATTTTTTTTGCCTTTTCTGCTTTTATTTGCAGGATCTCACATGCGTGAACCTAAAACACCATGTTCGTCACACATGAATACTCCATCAGAGAATCTGTTGATGTTCGATGCCTTTCGCCTGGACTCATCTCTCCACATCCACTCATTAGATCGGAGATCTTCTCTTAGGGCTAGATGCAGTTTAGCGTCAAAATCCGCATTTTCATTTCATGCCAAAACTTCCCTCTCCCGCACATGCGGACATGCACTATATATGCGGCACGTGGCTTTTAACAACGACTTATTTATATCAGTATATGGTTTTTATTTATTGTTTGGCTTCTGTTTGAAAGCAGTACTGTAGACCATCAACTGTAGCATAGAGCGTGTGGACTTGCAAGTTACAGGTCTTTGGTCGTGTACATAGAACAAGCCTTTTTAAAGTCTGTATGAAATATTATACGCTCACAGAAACTTGAAACCTGGCTCGAGTAGTACTGATTTTGTTATAAATATTTTTATTTAAGTTTTGTGCCATGATATTCTTTCCTCACCAGATGACCTTACCTGATTATGGATTTTTTTGTTTTTTTTGGTTATATTTTTTTCGCTGTTTACAACGATGTATTTATTTTGCTGTATATATTGTAATGTTTGTTGTAAATGATGACAGATTCTAAACTTCATCCCTGGATGGAGTTGCTGTATTTGGTAAACTCTTGTTGAGAGAATGTTTATTATTATAGATATTATCCAATGTAAAAAAAACAAAAACAACAAAACAAAACAAAAAAAACACACATAATAATATTCTGTATAAAAATGAAAAATGAGCTGGTTTCTGGAGATCTGGGGAAAACCAAACCGTACGAGACGCGTCGCCACTGGCGTTTGGCCCCAGGGCTGTGCCTTAACTTTAAAACATCTCTGTGTGAGTGTGTGTGTGTGTGTGCGTGCATTTGGTCTCTTCACGTGTTCTAGAGAGTCTGCCCGAGTATCAGGGCATCTTATGTGCTGCATTTAGGACGCCTTGGGTTTCTTCTTTTCATTTGTAGGTCCGAAACAGTGGCACACAGCGAATGCAATAGACCCAGGACAGTTTGCTTTGCCCTTGTGATCTTCTACTTTCATGCTGTTCTTTAACTTCGTTCAGGTACCGTCTGCTACCATCATCTCATCCAGCCTTGTAGATGTGCTTGTGCACGAACTGAAAGAGTTTCAGATGTTAAATAAGCATACTTTCTGACACGCATACTGTAGATTTTAGCAGCCCTGGACCAAAGCCAATCGTGGCTATTATTATTATTATTATTATTATTACTATTATTGGTATTTTTTTCAATGTCATTAAAGGGATACTTTAAGATTTGATTCCTAAGTTCTGCTGATTAAAAACCCAAACACTTTTGTCTCTTACAGTCTTTTGCCGGTACTGTAGATCCATCTCCACAAACGGTTTTAACTACAAAAAAAAAAAAAAAAAAAGACAGAAAAAAACTCATTTTATATGCAACGAATGAAATAAAAGCATGGGTTGATTCCACACTTGTGTGTGTGTCGCATGTTTGTGTGTGTTGCAGATGTGAAGCTCATAAGAGTTAGTCTTTGGTTAACTGAAGAACATGATGTGGTTTGGTTGCTCCTCCTAATGAGTCGAACTGAGAGTCTTCTGATGTGGTTCGTCATCCGTTCTTCCTGCGAATCGCTGCCATCTAGTGGACGCTCTGCAAATGACAACCTCGTGCACCACTGTGATCTTGGCCATTTTAATTAAAGGGGTCATATAATGCCATTTTTGTACAAGCTAATATGATTCTTTAGGGTCTAAATGAAAAGTTTGTAATACACTTTAATTAAAAATTCTCATTAGTATTGTAAGAAAACACTCATTTTACCTGGTCAAAAACAGCTCTGTTTTCAGCACGCCATTTAAGTGCATGTGTCTTTAAATGATAATGAGCTTTGCTCACTCCGCCCCTCTGTTCTGTGCGTACACCGTTTGTAATAATAATACAATAACCATAACGCGTTGTTCATTATAAACGTGGGATTATGAATTATATTGAGAACGTTGTACATAGAAGACATGCCGTAATGTACCCTGAGTGTAAACCTTAGCCGCATTCATCGTGAAGCGTGCAAGCGATTTGCAAAGATTAATATAAAGGTTAATAAAACGTTACACTCACTTCTTCTTCTGGAGGTGCAGCAGGAACACGAATAGTTGGTACCGACCCTCGTTTGTAAAGCAGTCTGGTGTGTGAAATGATTCGCAAACATGACAGCATTGACGTTGATCGTGGGGAATATTCCCTTAGAAATCAAACTCAGCCACTGCGTCTTCAGCGGTTCGGATTTAGGAACATCAAAATGATGCTGTGTTTGTTATTACACCCAAGAACAGAACACCACGATCGCTTAGACGCCATTCTGCTCCAGTGTATCAACGCTTTATTCAATTGTTGACATGATTTCTACTGAAACAGGAAGAAAGGGGCGGGGCATTTTGAACAGCTCCTCCCCTTTTTTAAAATGGCCAATAGCATTTAGTTTATCGTTTAGAGTTCAGTAAAGCTGCAGTTTCCTCCTAATTTCCTCCATATCACTTTAAAATATCATTCTGTGCAGAATTCAAATGAGTCCGATTCGTTCATATGATCGGCTCTGTGTAGCCTATCGTGTCTCTGGACGATGCGGGTCACGTGACACTAACGTGAAACCAGACTTCATTCGCCACAATGGAAAGCACATTTACACTGTCTGAATCGTTCCCTATCTCCTATATAGTGCACTGTGTGCCGTTCACCATGTGCGAACAAGTGACCGATTTCATCTGCCGTCTGTTTATAGTGTAGGGGCGGAGCTTCAGATTCTAGAGAGCATTTGATTGGACAGGAAATCTGATGAGAAGCTGAAGTGCAGAGTGATGTCATCAAAATCACTGATCCATATTGGCGGAAGTGGGAGACAGTAATTTTTGAATGCTCATGTTATAAATATGATTTTTGTCATTGTTTTGGTGCACACTAGCTTATAGATAACAGGCTAACATATTCATACTAAAAGCCATTTTGATTTCATTGACTTGAAAGGTTTCCTCTAATTTTATTGCCAAAAATGCTCTTGCATTAAATATACTAGGCATGTGATATTTTATACAGTAGACGCATTTATAATAACGTGAAATTTTAGAATAATAATGATCCTGATGGTAGAGCCAGTGCAGCGAATGCAGATGGAAACACGATATATGCATAATATTAGCATATTAAATATCAATAAATAAAACTGACATAATAAGGTATTTTATAATATTTAATATACATTTTTTATTATTATTATTTTTAATGGATCTGAAGTATTAAGTAAATAGAGTCTAAAGAAGTTTAGAA
Source organism: Vimba vimba (assembly GCA_022828995.1). Lineage (NCBI taxonomy): Eukaryota > Metazoa > Chordata > Actinopteri > Cypriniformes > Leuciscidae > Vimba > Vimba vimba. The sequence continues at coordinate 2,786,782 of CM040839.1, forward strand.
GGCACATGTGTAGAAGAACAACAGCGCCCTGTCGAATATAAATGGAGACTGAGCTTCTGCTTCCACCTAGTGGCCACACAGAGTAACAGCTGCATATTAATAACTGTTCATATTACACACTTTTCTAAGCCACTGATAAAAAGCAATGGAGAATATAATTGAGGGGGGATTTAGCTTCTTATGTTCCAGGTTATACCAACTTTTTGAATTTATCAAATAATCAAACCTAATAGGCTTTTAAATGTAGAATAACACGTATATACGTGTCAAGGGGAATATAAAACTATGCCTTCCATTGTTCATGTTCATAACTTCAAAACCTAATACTTAAATATGAACCATAGTAATGGTTCTTCCACAGACACGGTTAGTGTTACAAATAAATAAAATGATAAAGAACAAGAGTCATCGAAGATATCTTTAGCCTATGATATGCCACAAATGTGCGTTGAACATTTCCTATGTAGCCTAAACCACATGTGTAAAAGCAGAAGTGAAAATGTTCGTTTACCACGAATTAACTTCCGTCTGAGAACGCTGAAAACAACGATTGCCAAAGATTATGAGTGGTTGCACTGCTGACTGACAACTCTCAGCGTTCACCGTGACTCGCGCGATTGACACTTTTCACACGCTCTCACGCACATCCATTTTCTCACGCACAGACAAATCGCGAAGCAAATAGGACACGGAGACCGACAGACTAGGTTACTTATGAT